>VZTH01015002.1:77636-97002 GCA_013397815.1 Aleadryas rufinucha | reverse complement strand
CTACTTCACAGGATGCAACACAACATTTCTCATGACTGAATAAAAAGGAATTAATAAATCACTCTCCTGGCACAGGGAAATTTGAGGACCAACTGCTACTATTTTCAGGCAAGGCTTATTAATACAAGGTATCTTGTGTTGCTTATCTGAAGTTGGGGTGTGTTGAGTGGCTTACACAAAGTGCCATAAATGGAAGGACATAAGACAAGAACCAGTGTAGACGTGCTACTAAATATTTAGGGATTCAGTGGTACCTGGGCTACCTATTCAACCTGCCTTCATTAATGTGGTGTTCAGCACTACATTGATGAAGCCTCTGTCTGAAGGACAAATTAGCCTGAGCAGGGCTCTGTGCTCAGGTGGCAGGGTGTGCCCTGCTGTAGTTCAGATATACGTGCTCGAAGCTGCAGCATGTGGTGCAGACATACTCTCACTTCTTCAGATGCCAGCCACAGTTAAAACTGTTCAGTGCTGCCCATTGGAAATAAAACATGTCTATAACTGTCAGACTTCAGTATGTCATTTGTCTCAGTCTGGATTTTTCCTGAAAATATCAGTAAATTTTTCCAAAGAGAAAATGATAGAAGAAATACGTTGATTTGACCGTGTCAGTACACATACCCAATTATTAAAATCTTAGGGTGGAGAAGACCAGATAGCTCTTTGCTTTGAACTCAGGAGAGATGATCATTGCTGGATAGAAAATCACAGAATCAGCTGAGTTGGAAGAGACCCTCAAGGATCTTCGAGTCCAATTCCTGGCCCTGCACAGGACACCCCAAGAGTCACACCATGTGCCTGAGAGTGATGTCCAAACACTTCTTGAACTCTGTCAGGCTGGTGCTGTGACCACTTCCAGGGGAGCCTGTTCCAGTGCCTGACCAGCCTCTGGGTGAAGAACCTTTTCCTGATATCCAACCTAAACCTCCCCTGACACAACTTCAGGCCAATCAGCTGTCTGTTTTGAGATTTTTAAAAAGAGACAAAATCTTTCAGGAGGGAAAAATGGTTGAGAAAAAAGATTTTAACAGAGACTGATGAGAGATTCTCAGCTGCTCAGAAGATGAAACCGGTGTGAGTATGCCCTAGTCTGGGAAATATGGCCTCAAGCAGGCATTTGTATTGCTCCTGAGCAACAGGTCTGCTTTGGTGCTTTTCATAAATTCATTTGTTTTCTCAAGAAGTGGGTCAAAGTCTCTCTGGAATGGAGAGTTCATCTCTTTCGTCAATGAAGAGACCTTAAATCAGTGGTCCAACACAGCAAGGTGACCAATGAGAAAATAAAGATAGAACACGATATTGATTCTTAATGTTGCATCAGAAGGGGAGGGGGAACAGAGATTCCTGCAGAGCAGTGTACCCACACAGGCATCTCAGCACCTAGAATCATCCCCCAGAAGAGTTCCAGTTGGACACCCAATGTAATAGGGGATAGTGTCAGGTCCCATCCCAGGGTACCAGTCCCAAACATCTTTGAGTCTAATGAGTGGTGTTCCGAGGATCACAGTCAGGAAGAGGCTGACAGTGGCAGCTTTGGTGGCCTCAGACAACGTAATACCTGTGAGGAAAGAACATCGCTCATTTGAAGTCCTCCTCCATACAACAAATCAGTGGTCTACTTTAAAAGGTTTATTTTCTTTCATTAGTAATTATTTTTCTTGAAGATTTCCCACATCCATGGGGATCCTCTCATCTCCTCTCTTATCCTAGGTCTCAAATACTTTCTTTGATGTCTGTTGATGAACCCTATTACCCAAATCAGTTATGAGAATTTGATGACTAAACTTGACCGTTTTGTCCATTCATGTAACTCCCAGATAACTGATGCGGAAATTTCAAATGACAGGCACTGATGCATTAGTACTACAGAAGGTTCCAGTGTAATTTGCAGTGCTTCAACGCTGTGCCTCTCTTCCCTGATCATTTTTCGTGAATGAATTTGAGGAATCAGCATGCCTGTAAAAAATAATCCATCTCACAGCCTACCTACTTTCCCTTCTATTTCCCTGGTGGGGAACAAGGAGGACAGTTTAGCTAACATAACTCCAAACTCCATTTTCCCTATTTCTGTTTTTGTTTAAATGATAAATTTTCAGACCAGGATCTGTTTTTTAATATTGCTGTTTGCTCAAAAACCTAACAGTGTTTCGAGGCCCTGCTGGCCCCAAAACACAATGTAATATACACAGTGAGCTTATTAGGGAAAATGGAAAGATGATTGTGATGCCGAATAGTATTTCCTGTTCAAACAGAATTTGTCAACCAGCAGCACACTGGTTTGTGCAAAATGTGCTACTTGGAAGAACAGGAGGAACAGCATTGTCAGAGAGGTCATTTCTGTGTGGAGAGCAGCAGGCAGCCCGGTCTGCAGGGACCAAAGTGCATCTGGCTGGAAGGAGGCTGCAGCTGAGGGAAGCCATTTCTCATGAGGAGGCTGATCCCTGTAGAAGAGTCAGAGCCCAGTTCACAGCTGTCTTCATGAGAAACAAGCCCATCCTGGCTTCATCTCTGTGTCCAATGACAATGGCTGCAGAAACCCAAGCCTGGTTTGGTGGTCCCCTACCCTCTTCCAGCAGCAAAGGAGGGCTGGAAAGGGCAGGTAGGAGGCCCAGGATGGAGGGATTTGCATCATGTGAATAGGCCAGGTGGGCTGCCCCTCTGCAATGGGCTCTGAGCCTTGCACCCACATTAAAGGGTGGTGCAAGAGCATGTAAGTCTTTACCTACAAATGGCCACTGGGATAGTTGATCTGCTGCCATGTGCTCTGCAGTGGCTCCAAGAAGAAGGCACGTGGGTGCTGGGCCGGCCTGTANGGTTTTTTTTCTCTTTCACATTCCTCCGAGGAATATTTCTTTCCCGAACCTGGTGGGGGAGGGGTGGCTATAACCTGCCTTCCTTTGAGGAGACGTTCCTTTCGGAAGTTTCCCTGAATTTGGCCTAAACCGTACACAATCCTCCAGCACCTGCAGCCTTCAGGCATAGGTTGAACTCTCAAGCTGGCAGGGCACTAACAAATGCTGTTTCTGAGGCAAGCTATTAATCTGAGTTGGTGAAGGCTGGTGTGTTTAGAGAAAGAAGATTCCAAGTAGAAGGTTCCATTCCCTTGTCCCTGCCTCATAGAAAGACAGGGCTGGGGTACAACTCTAGAGAGCAAAAACCAGCTGTATTGTGCCCCTCACAAAGGGTCCAACTCACATAAAGGCTTGGGACAGATCCTACTGGAAAATCTCCTGTAGGCCTCAATGTGGGGTTGACACTTGGAGGCAGATCTGAAAAACACCCATCCGGACTGTGTGTCCCTGCAAAGAAATCTAGAAAAGGTCTTTCCTGTGCTTCTGTAGAAGTTTTTCTTAACAAATACCAGCCTGGAAGCTCTTTGATACACAGCTTTGCCATCAGATTACAAACACATGCTCTCGGGCTTTTAAAGCAATGTCAATCCCAACAGCAAGAAGGAGTAGAGGGAGGGATTGTGCCACAAACAATTGCTTATTTACTTCTCTTCTTTTTCTTCAAATACCACTGATGTTCAGACTTTTTTGCCTCAGGAGCTGCTGCTTGTTGATTGATTCTCTTGACCTAACCCAACTCAGCTGGAATCAGTGTCCAAAACTTAGATTTCCACCTGTTTACTCACGATGTCTTTTTTCCCCTGTCTCTTTCTTTTTTTCCATCTTCACTACTTTAAAGTTTCCAGAAGCCCATAGGCCTATTTGGGTTTTTCTGACTCTGACTTCTTCCTACTGTACTTCAAGAATTTTTTTCTTTCTCTGCCATTTTTAACCTCTTCTGTTTCTTTTTATTTTTTTTCTCTCTCACTCTTATGTTACCTACAATAGTGCTATCAATGCAAACTTCCCTAATTGCCAGTTTTGGAGAGATGAGTGTAAGACAAATGGCAATACAGTGATGACTCTTCTTCAGTTGCCATTGGTCCTAAGAAATAACCACCCCATTATTCACAGAACTGTATCTTTGATAACAGTGGTAAATACATTCACCAAACTGTGTTCCTTGAATAATTCTTGTTCACTTAGAGAAGGTCCACCTGTTTATCATTGTGGTAGCACAGACTCTTTCCCATGGGAATTTTTCTCTTCTTCTCCCTGTGTTCTATAAATAAAGATAAGGTTTGGATGTTATTGAAACTGTCTCTGGAAGGATGGGCAGTTCAACCTGGCCTATGGGCCTAGGGGGAGGTTTTGAATTGACCCAATCCGGAGAAACTTTTAAAAGTCTATATAAGTTTTAGAATTAAATAATAAAATCAGAATGCCGCCTCACCCGATCCAGTCTGGTTCTTGCACTCGGCTAGCGCTCAACAGCGACATACCATTAGAAAAATATAGACCACTTAACTTCCAACTTACTAGGTGTTTCCATCTGAAATCAAAGTTATCACAAAGATTAGCATACAGCTGCAGCTTTGCAACAAAAATGTAAGCTTAATAGTCTTCAGTGTTGAGAGTGAGCACACACATTTCAGTGTAGCCAAACTTTTCACACTTTCTTAATGTGTTTACATTCTCATAGTCTTGTGAAGAATACCAGTGTCACTGCACAACTCAAGATGCAGTCCTTAATGTATCCTGTTACCTCCCCAAAGATGTACACAAACATCCCTGTGGGGTGTTTGGCTGTGCTCCCCTAGGACGCATTGAGGATACCTTTACTATTGATGAACAGTAGGTACCTGCCATTTCTGTGTTAGGTGTTCACTTAGTGTCACCTACATGTGTTACTGTCAGAGCTAGAAGCTCCACATATCCTAAACTGCATTGTTAATGTTGTAGAGGAGACTGAATACTGCACCATCCTTTTGTACCTCATATATTTAATATTAACACATTATACATAAAGTGCACATTGCTTTAATCTCTATTGACAATACCATATGTTGCTTTCTGTAAGCCAAAACCTCACATTTATGTCTGTATTACATGTGGAACTGCACCTCTCAGGGACATTGTTTTCTGTAGTAAATGCTTTAGTACAGGCAGCATGCCCAGTTGCCTAATCAAGGTGGGTATTCACCCACCTGTTTCAAGCATGTAAGCAGAAGTGCTGAGGTAGGAGCTATAGCTGCCTACATGGTCAGCAGAGAGGCTCTTCTGTTCTGCCAAATAAAGTAGCACTAGTGAGAGAAGTTGAGTGCTGATCCATAAAAGATGTAAGTGCAAAATTTTAGATCACTTCAGCCTCTGTTTTGGAGCAACCAACAGGACCTAAGACAAAGCCTGGGAGTGGCTGGGGATGGGTTGCTCCTAGGACCACTCCCAGCAGGGAGCATGAACGTGGCCACACCAGTTGTGGCTTTCTGTCTCGCGCAGTCCTCCAGTATGGTCCCAGCACTACTCATGCTATGTGTGCTCTTGGTGATGAACAAACACTATCTGCTGTCTTGTTATCCAGGGCACCCCTGCACTCCCTCAGGTAAATGTACCAGGAGTAACAAGGAATGACCTGTTCAGGAATCACTCAGGCTGACCTACAGTTACCAGTATCATGTCTTGTCTTTAAAAATAAATGTAACATTAACCTTCTTCCAGTCAGAAGGCTCCTCTCCTGCTTGCCATGATTTTCTGTAGATGATAGACAGGGACCTTGCCATGACACTGGCCAGCAATACTGATGCTCTTGAGTGACCACCACCTGACTTCATGGGTTTGAATGCACACAAGATGTCTCAGTGCTCCCTAACTGCTGCTTCCCTACTGCCCTTCTGTTCCCAGCCCGTGCTGATATGTGCAAAGGCCAGACAGCATGATTCATGTGTGCCAACTAGTTTGAAAAAAGCTGCTGATTACTTCAACCTTCACTGTGTTGTCTCTCCCATCCACCTGTGGACCCATGTTATATCTGTGGCTATCTCTTTTTACCTTACTACCCTTTATGTTCCTCACTAATTTTAGTTCCAGCTGGGCGGTAGCTTCCCTGATTTTACTTCTCAGTGCCTAAGCAGTGCTTTTTGTTTCTGCTTCCTGCATATTCCCTGTCTGTATTGTAGTTCACCTGGATGGTTCTTGCCTAGCCCATGGGCTGTCAGCTGAACCTTCCTGTGCTCCTGCACAGTGGTATAGTTCATGCATGAGCTCTCAGTACGTTCTCTTTAAAAACCAATTAGCTCTTCTGGGGACTTCCTCCTTCACAGCTGCTTCCCACAGGCTATTTCCTGAGTAAGTCAATCTGCTCACCCAGAGTCTCAGCTCCATGGCTCACCTTCCTAGCTCTGCTACATCTGTCACCTCATGGCTGCTGCAGCCTGTGACAACCCACCCACAGCCCGAACAGTGCTCTGTGACCCCTCTCATCCCCACTTCTTCTTTGCTCCTCAGCACAAAGCCAAGTCAGCATGAAGGAGTCAATCATGACTGCCCTGCTCTTGTGTCTGTGTTAGGAAAATGTTACCATTGTGCTCTAAGAACATCCTGGATTGCCTGCCCAGTGCTGTGCTGCCCTTCCAGCAGACAACCAGGTGGCTGAAATCCCCAGTGAGGACAAGGGCTCCAAATCAGAGGCTTTAACCCCTGTCTCCTCATAACATGCAGTCTAGTACTCATCTAACACAACACCTCCCAGCTGCTCCTTGCTGTGATCTTGACCCAGCAACTCTCAGCAGGTCTTGTCTCCAGCTTGATACTGGGGCACTGCATTTGTCAAGGAGTTCTTTAATGTAAAGTACAACACCTCCAGCTCTTCTCCACCTGTCCTTTCTAAATATTGTATATCCATCCATGGCCACATTCCAGCCGTGAGCAGCTCACCACAAAGTCTCCGTGTCCCTGATGGCAGAGCCTCTGCAACTGTGCCTGGCAGTGCAGCTGCTCCTCCTGATTGCCAGGCACTATGCATCACTGAGGGCACCTGGGGGAAGCCTCTGAATGCCTGCCTTTTGATGCAAGAAAAAATGGGATGGGCTCAAATCTGCCTTATTTAGGCATGTAATGTGTAGCTGTAGAGAGAAGCAGGTGCAGAAATTTTCCATCACTAGTGAAAATAGCCTGGTACCTTGGAAAGCTGCTAGAAAGAGGTCCTGTGTGTTTAACTCCCATTCTTTCACCCAGAGCACCATCAGAAGTGTCTCCTAGTTATATCCAGGGCCATGTGTTGTTAATGTCATATTGTAAGCAGAGTCCTCACTGAACTTACAGATGCTTTTTAGAAGTCAGTGGCATTACTTTGTCATGGGTATTAGTGACCGTTCAACACTTCCTACTGACAGCCTTAACCTTCCCAAGGGATTAGCACATCCACATATCAAATGCTTTGAAGGAGTCAAAAATCACTATTAATGCAATTTTAAAGAGTGTTTAATGTTATATTTAATATTATCACCTTGGCCGCTATGCTGCTTGTCGGGGAATTGTTAAAATTTCTAGAGGAAGTTCCAGAAAACATTTCGCAGAGGATCTATTTTAAAATGCAGCAGATTTTAATATACAGCAGAACAAAATAGATTTAAAAAACCCCATCCATCTACATTGGTGGAAATAGGACTTTTGAAGCACAGATACAGAAAGAAATAAGCAAGGAAGCAAATACAAATGACAGCGTGCTGCAGCTACATCCTCTTTCCCAGCAATGGAAAGTGCTGATTTTCAACTTCCACATGCCTGGCATGTGTCAGTCAGCTTTAGGTACTCTCTGAGTGTTTCTTGCCTTTGCACAGGGAATTCATGTGGCCCAATTTCCTTCTCAAAGGTGACTATCCCTCATGGTACAGTCCTCTCAGAAAAAATCCCACTAAAAAAATGTTGACAGATACATAGTCTGTCAGATCCAAGGGGTCGACCAACTTAATCAGTCAGCAACTGGATTCTTCCTGGTCTGTTTGCAGTTTCATTTGCAAACTTGGAAAAAGCACTTCTGTACAGTGTTCTGCTCTGAGGCAATGCAGTGTCAGGGCTGACAGCAAAGCCAGCTTTTAACTTGCTGCTTACAGCATATGGCTTCCACTTCTTGGAACTTTAATTTGATGGAAATATTTTGCATTGATGAGGTGAGAGTTTATAAAGTAGTGATTTCATGCCAGGTCAGATGCTACTTTTCCAGGGATGGAGAATAGCGTGTAGTCATAAATAAACCTGAAAGCCTTACTGATTTATTTTTCATTAAATGATAGACAACTGATGTTCTGGTTTTATATAATCTGTAGAAGGATTTGGTTTAGAAGTACTGCCCACCTTTTAGGGAAATGGACTCTTGCCGCGTTGACCACTAGCCGCCCGGTGGCGTGGCAGGCGGCGTCTGCTGTCCTCTTGCTCTGGACACTCCGGGAGGTCCCGGTGCGACGGCACGGAGCAGGGTTCTATGCAGCTCAAACTGCAGATGTTTGCCCCGGGAGCCACAGCTCGCCCTGAGGCTATCTGCCAACAGCCGATTAGGCTGTGCAGCCCAGATGGAGAAACCGCAGCAGGCGAAGGTAAAGACTGAAGGAGGATTCAGGCGCTAGTGTATTCCAAGCAATTTAATAAAGTCTCAGAGGGAACTAGCCACCCAAATCTGGCCGTTGGTCTGGCCTGGCCGTTGGTCTGGCCTGGCCGTTGGTCTGGCTTCTCTGGTTTCATTAGCATGAAACTAAATAGAAGAGTGGGGAAAAGGGAGGAGTAAAGGAACAACCACTTAGGGAATGACAAGGGGGTGACATACAACCAACCGGGCAACATATTGGGAGGGACTAGTTTAAACTAGCCAACCAGGGATGTAACAAAACAGAACTTTCCAGAGCCTAATAGAATAATCAATGAACTACTTATTAAACATAACTTCTACTAACTAATAAGGAACCGGGGGAGAGAGAGGGTTCTAGAAACCAGGGAGGAGACATGTTCAAGGGAACACCTAGTAGGCGGTGGCATCACAGCCTTATCTCCTCCTCCGATCCGCCCTCAGAGGTGGAGTCTCGGGCGGGGAAATCAACCCACTTGTCATTCACCTGGAAAGTGGGTTGGGCCACCGCCACAGACTCTCATAAATCAAATTTGTTTAGTGAGCAATAGAATGAAGGAGGTTTGGACTAAACTTGATGGGTCTCTTCTTCCTCTATATGTCTTCCATGTAAAGCAGATGCTAGGTGCATGCTGGAAGAGAGCATTACTCTAATTCCAGAAATCCAAACTGACTGAGGGATGGCCTGTTGTTAATCTGGGCTTACCTGCAGCACTTGAGGAGGTTTCTCTTTGGCAGTCAGACAAACAGCTCTGTGTTGGCATACATTTGTTTGAAGATATAGTGTATGAAGAGCATCCCTGGTATCCCTGGAATCTCATGGGTAGTGTTGTGCCAAGTCCTTGATTTTCATGCTGCCAGGCGTTGTAACTAACTAATTATAACTTTTACAGGGTAATAATGACTTGATAAGGATTGTAACCTGGCAAAGCATCTTTGCAAGTACACAAATGTAAAAAAATCCAAATCATACAATAATAAACGTCTGCTTCCCCCCACTGTGCTCCCCATTTTGTACTGCCACTGGCTTTTAGCATGTGCTGGGCCCTGAATTTTAGAGCAATGCATTTAAATATGTCTCCTGACCCTCATCCCTGGACACCTGCATAGAGGTCAGTGCACAACTCTTCACTTCATGGCTGCGGACGCAGCCATTGGGGCACACTGGATTTAGCAGCACGTTTTCATACGTGTCATTGCTGACTCTACCAGAGACTCTGTTTCAGTCAAATCTCGTTAGATCTTCCTTTTGACAGCCAAAGGAAAGCCAGAAAGGAACTGTTCTCCTGCCAAAAACTGAGTCCCTGCTCTAAAGCATAAAAAAGTTGTAGATTTTAAAAATAGAGAGATAAATTTAGTTTCAAAAAATGTGTTTCTTACAATTGCATTTTCAATAGGACTGAAGTGGGTTTGCTGGAATTCATATATAAAGAATGAAAGAAAGTGAAATTATGGAAAATGTGAACTCATATGGTTACTTCGTAAAGTTACTTGGGATTGAAACAGCCTGTGATGTGATGTCTTAGCAACCTTAGCTGTACTGCTGCCAGTCTGCCTGTCAGGCAAGGAATGCTTCATCTCACAGTTTGTCAGCTTCTTTCTGCCATCACCATCATCCACACCCTTCTCCAGTGCTAAGGCTGTAACTCCTCCTACCTTTTAAGCAATTTATCTCTTAACACTTGACCAGTAGGATTAAATGCATGGTGCCAGTACATTCCTTATCAATAAATTCTGATGCTACTTTCATTTCAAAAGGATTATATAGAGGAGGTCAATAGTGATGTCCCAGTTTACAGCTTCAGAGAACTGCAGCAGAAGGTAAATAATAGGCTAAAAGTCTCACTGCAGACCAGGACACTCCAGAATAAGAGTACTATATAGCAGCATCCAGTCAAGGAGAGGTTGTGTATATGAGAGGTGACTTTTGTTGAGATATTGGAGTAGGATCTAATCAGGATCTGTAAATATAAAGGAGAACCCAAATCAAACACTGGAAGGATTACAAATAACTGAAACTGTATTGAGAGCTCAGAGATAGGCACACTCAGATAAATGAATGACTCTGTGAAGATAGAGAAAATGGCTGGACAAGGAATGTTATATGGGGACCAGAAAACTATAGAATGTATCTGAAAGTGTCTTCTTTCCAAAGAGACCAAACAACATTGTGATAGGATGACCTTTTGAATAAAAGGAAGTTTGATGGCAATACACTGCTTATTTAAAATAGTTTCTAAATTCCTATTTTCTAATTCTGTTTTCCTCTTTTAGAGAATTCCTTACAGTCACAGCTTTATATTACCCATACATACCTGCAAACTCAACAAAGTGGTGTGATCATGGGTCAGGGTTTGTGTCTTCTCAGTGGGAAGAAATACTTTTCATAAAAAGTTGTACCCCACCATGGCACACTGATAATGTAAAATTCTGTGTACAGAAAAGGTTTCTGAACCTTGAGACCTGAAAGTAAACTTAACTTGTAAGAAAAGATTCTGTCATGTTATAAATGAGTTGGCTTAATTGGCTTTTACATATATGTTGAAAGGTTCTTTTACATAATTAAGAAGTTGTTAATTAAGGAAAAGTTATTAAAGTTGTTAAGGGGGTTACATGGTTAACTGTTAATGAAAATTATGTGTTTTAATATGGTTTGGAGAGTTCTATTTTATTGAAATCCACTAATTCTAATTCTGAGTTGAGTATGTTTTGGGACAGCAAAGGTGCATTTGTAAAGGGGCAAGAGCTATTTTTGTCAGTTGGAGACCTGTAACCCACAGCCATGACAACCATGCATACCAGTGAGGGGACTTTACAGGTTTTTCCCACCGAAAGTGAGGATGACATCACCCTCCAGAGAAGCCCCTAGACACCAACGAACCATTAGACAGAGGGACTGATGTGCCTCCTGAACTCAGCCAATGGACTGCCACCCAGTGGGATGGACAATGGGCGTTCCTGGGCGGGAACAAGAGACTATAAAAAGGGACTGACAGCCGTCAGACATTGCTTTTTGCCCTTGGGTTAGCCAGACAAAGCCTGGTGCTGCTCATAGGCCACCCTTCCAGCTCTGCTCACGCAGATTGGCAGCGCTGCGGGTCTCTAGCTCCTGGGTCTTGCAGCCATACAGGTTCCTCAGGTCTTTGATCGCCGCGTTCCTGGTTATTTTATTTTACTTTATTTTTTGTTTTTTCGGTTTATCCAGCCTTTCCCTTCTGGGGTTCCCAGACTTTTTAATTTCTCCGTTTTGCACGTTTTTCTTTTCGGGGCTTGCTCCAATACCTTTCTCGGTTAATAAATTATTTTTATTTTTAATTAAACAACAAGAGTTGTCATTATTTTTGACATGTCATGACTATAATTGTTTTTCCAAGGTTTCGGACATTATATAAGCTGCTGTTATAAACTGCATTTGCTGATCTTTTTTTGCATATTCAGCTAGGTGATTTGCCTCAGCCCAGGACAGTGGTTTTTCTCAACTCACATAGTGTAGTGGTTTCGGTTCGAAACCGAGCGGAAACACCAAATTTGTAGTGGTTTCAGTTCACCTCTTTATCTTTTGTGAGATAGGAGATTTGGAGGAATGCAAAACAGTCTCAAAACTTAAAGAAAATGAAAAGTTTATTAACAGAGCTAAAAGAAAAAAAAGAAAATACCAAGAAATTAAAGCAAAATCCCTCTTTTTACTCGCACACCCCCTCCTCCCTTTACTCTTCCCCNGGCAGTCCTCAGAAGCCTCTGCTGGATGTTGCAGCTACTTGCAGCAAATATAGTTGTTCCTCAGCTGCCGAGCTCTGAGGGATTCTCCCGCCAGCACACTGGCATCCCGGGGCCGTGCCCTGGCACCGGGGGCGGCGGGGGGGGGTGTGGAAGAGCCGGGGCTGCTTCGGGAAAGCGGCTCCAGACCCCCATCTCCTCCCCTCTCCTGCAGGAATGGCAAAACCCCCCAAGAGAACTTCCTGTCTCCTCCAGGCTTTAAATATGGAAATTCCGAAAAGCGCCACTGGTCAAACGAGCTGTCCATCAGCTCAGGCTCAAACTACCACACATAGCAACTCTGTTTGCCAAAATACTGTGGCAAAATAATTGACTGTCAAAGGAGTGTAAGAGTTTAAAGCATCAAAACAGTAACAAACAAGAAATTAGTTTATGAGCTTAAAAACACAAGGGGTTGGACACTGTATTGCTGAAACCCACATGAGGCTAAAGCACTCATGCCCACCCCCACAGCACCAGCTGAGATGAGAAGAGTTCCTGGTTTGAGGATTTGCTGGTTGTATTACTCCCTTTTTTTTTTTAGTGCAACCAGTTTTATGTAAATAATATAACCATCATTGATAAGGCTGACCTTCTTTTGCCACAGAACAAAATCCTTTTCTACCTCACTGTCTGTCTAGCCTCATGGCTCTTACATTCTTGTCTGCAGATCAACCCAATTTCCTTTAAGGATCCATCTTTTCCCTATTGAACCTATAGTCTTCTTGAGAGGTGAGAAAGTGATTTCAGTCCTCCTGGGCTGAAGCAAATCTGGCCTCACACTTGCTGGGTGAGGCTATTGACCATCAGACTATCACACAACAGATCTACAGCACCTCTCTGTGAATTTTGGCTGGTCTGAAGTCCCCAGGAGATTTTGGCACTCAGCCACCCACTTCTGAGTGTCAGCAAAGACAGGAGCTTACTCCCCTGTTCTGGTATGGCAGAATTCTGGGCACATATACAAAGTGCTCAGTAATTTTCTCGAAGACATTTTCTGATGTATGCCATGTATCAACAACATAAAAGCAATAAAATCCTATGATTATTCCTGCTCTCTGTGAAACACAAAAATTTGAGATTTTTAGAGCTGGACCAGTTCTTTGATCTAGTTCACAACATCCTGGCAAACAATTGTGCAAACACACCTTGAAGGAGAGAATAAGAAAGTGCTGTGAATCTAAACAGTGTTTCAATTAAACACTCAATCTCTTGAAAGCATAATGTCATACCTAAAATCCACTGAAATCCTTCTTTCGATCTGATGCCCTGTCTTAGATTACTAATCATACCTACTGCATTTTGGATTAATGTGAAATCATTTATAAGTCAGCTTTTATCATGAAATCCAGTACTATGGAGAGATGATCACAATAATGAAAATCTACAAACAAATCCTCCATCTTTCTCAGGAAGTCAGTCTTCAGTGTAGTGCATCTCACAGCTGAACTTTTTGTTGTGTTTCCTCAGGGAATCCTTTTAAGAGATAAGCTTGACAGCATGATCTGATGAGAAATTATGTCTGTTTGTGATTGTGTTGGGCCATCAATGGAAAAAATAAAAGCTTTTTGTTAGCTCTCTTGAGTCCCTATTAACTGCAACATACAGAATGCCTCCAGCATCTGAGATGGCTGTTAAAAAGACATGTTGTTTTTGTGACAGCCAGCTGTTGTGACAATATTCTGTAAAAGCATTCCTTCTAGCTGGCTAGGGATTTGGTGTGAATGCTTTCTGTTTCATGCACTGTGTCCCACATTTTTATTTGGGGCTGACATATAAAAACTAGTGAGTGTTGTGCTTGTCAGGCAAGTCTGGAGACTTCTGGAAGATTACAGCTTCTCTCCTGCTGGTGCTGTAGAAATGTAAGCCAATCTGCTCATGGAAAGCTGCTGGACCTGAGGGGACAGTTCCTGGTAATCCACCTATTTGATCAAGGAAAGCTAGTTGATGTGGTATTTTTGGATTTCAGTAAAGCTTTTGATACTGTGTCTCATAGTATCCTTCTGGACAAAATGTCCAGCATTCAGCAGTTCAACCAGGGAAAGTGCCAGATTCTGCAGCTGGAACAGGCCAACCATGGATGTACAGACAGACTGGGGAAAGAGATGTGGGAAAGCAGTGCCACAGGAAGGGACTTAGGAGTCCTGGTTGTTGCAAGTCAACATGAGTTAGCAGTGCCCTGGAAGCCAGGAGGACCAAGTGTGTTCTGGGGGCATCAGGCACAGCATCACCAGCCAGGCAAGGGAGGGGATTGTCCCACTGCTCTGCACTGGGGTGGCCTCACCTTGAGTCCTGGGGGCAATTTTGGGCCCCCCAATATGAAAAAGACATTAAACTGTTAGAGAGTGTCCAAAGAAGGGCAACCAAGATTGTGAAGGGCCTTAAGGAGAATCTGTATGAGGAGCAGCTGAGGGCACTGGGTCTGTTCAGCCTGGAGAACAGGAGACTGAGGGGAGACCTCACTGCAGTTACAACTTCCTCGTGAGGGGAAGAGGAGGGGCAGACACTGATATTTTCTGTGTGGTGCACAGTGACAGGACCTGAGGGAATGGCCTGAAGTTGTGTCAGGGGAGGTTTAGGTTGGATATTAGAAAAAGGTTCTTCCCCCAGAGGGTGGGTGGGCACTGGAACAGGCTCCCCGGGGAAGTGGTCACAGCACCAGCCTGACAGAGTTCAAGACGCGTTTGGACACTGCTCCTGGGCAAATGGTGTGACTCTTGGGAATGGTGCTGTGCAAGGCTGGGAGTTGGGCTTGATGATCCTGGTGGGTCCCTTCCAACTCAGCATATTCTGTGATAACTTTATTCCTGATGCTAGAATGTAGAACTGTTTCTTGCTCTAGTACTCTTGCCCCTATTGGTCTTTACCAGAATAAGGAATGGCCTGTGCCAATCATACTGTGTTACCCAAATCTTAACTGAAAATAACTGAATGTTAACATGCGTTTAATTATTATCTGATTCAGTCTTCTCCCACGCTCAAACATGCAAGCTGACCTATTGTATTTAGAAATCCACTGCCGTATCTGTCTCTAACTGGTTTAACTATATAGACATTATTATACTGTTACTATAATTCATTTCAGTAACTAGAGCTCACTATTTTATCTAGTTGGGATTATCTGGACCAGTATTAGTATGTCACAGCTTGCTTTGAGGCAGAGGCAAACCACCAAAGAGGCTGTGTGCAGCTGGCCATGTTGGACTTTGCTCCTTCTTCTAATTTTTAAAATCACATGGCTATGACTAGTACTGCTCACAAGGTGTGGGCTGGTAACTGATCCAATTAATTACCAAGTTCTCCAGCTACTGGCTGGCCTCATTATGAGAATCTCTACAGAAGACAGTCAAGTCAGAAGGAAAGTTTTGTTTTATCCATATATGTGCCTATATATATATACAAGAAGTATGAATGATAATATTGTGGTATTATGATATATATTCTTTTTCCCCAAGGTCTCCATTGCACCTGGAAGGCCCTTCCATGCGCACCAGCAGCAAAAGTTGCCTGGGTCCCCATGGAGCTGGGCACCTCTCCCTGCTGACAGGATCCGCCAGGCTCTGCATCCCGGTGAAAAATCCCCAAAAAGACTGTTTAAAGATGGAATTAGCAAAACGCGATGCTCTACTTCAAGCATAAACACGGGAACAAGCTCCAAATTCTGCTCCTACATGGTAAGAAACCTGTCCTTCTCTGAACAACTGCTGGAAATGTCCCTTTTTTTTTTGGTAACAGAATCACGAAATCGTTAGGGTTGGAAGGGACCTCTGGAGATCATTCAACCCCCTACCAAGACAGGGTTACCTAGAGCAGGGTACACAGGAGCACGTCCAGGTGGGTTTTCGGTGTCTGCAGAGAGCGAGAGCTCTCTGGGCAGCCCGTCCCAGTGCTCTTGCCACGCTCTGTGGCAGCAGCGCAGGGCTTGCTACAGCTCCCCGTGCAGCTGGCAGGGACGGGGGAGGGCAGGCTCGCTCAGAACCCCTGCAGTGACAGCCAGCGACTGGAAAGGCAGCAGTGCCAAAAGGTTTTTTGGAGCTGTGCAGCCCCAGGGCTTTTCCTGTTCAACACTCTGGAAAGAGGGAAAGCAGGGGAGGTCGGGACAATCAATCGACACTAATGATCTGAAACGGTCCCCTCAACTGAGCTTGGAGCAAGACAGCTGGGAGATCCCAGCAGCGAAAATCTGCTATTTCCGTGCTCAGCAGCAAACCCAGTGTCACCCAGCACTTCAGAAAATGGCCAACGCCGAAGATGAACGCTGTCTCCGTTGAAACAATCCAGTTTTTAAGTCAATTGCGATTCTTACGCGCGCCAGGCACCTGGNGGCGGCGGGGCCCGCCCCCTGCGCCCGCCGGGCCGCGCTCGCCGCTGTCTCCGCCCGCCTCCGCCTCCAGCTCCGCCCGGGCTCTGGGAGCGGCGGCAACTTCCCTTCAAGTCCACCCGGCGGCGGGGATGCGACCCAGCTGAGCGCGGCCCGAGAGGGGCGGGCGCGCCGCGGACGGGCAGCGTCGGCAGCAGCGGCAGCCCCGCCGCCCTAGTCTGAGTAGCCCGGCAGCTGCCCGCCTCAGCCCCCTGTCCTCCCCCGGTCGGGGCGGGAGCCGCCGCGGCCATCCCATGTCCCGCAAGGCCAGCGATAATGTGGAGTACACGCTGCGGAGCCTGAGCAACCTGATGGGCGAGAAGCGGCGGCGGCAGGCGGACGGGTCCGCCGGCTCGGGCGCGGCGGCGGGCGAGCGGAGCCTCATCGCCGCCGAGTCCTGCTCCAGCCTCAACAGCGCGGCGTCGGGCGGAGAGCTGGAGCGGGCGGCGCGGCGCCAGTTCCAGCAGGACGAGACCCCCGGCTTCGTCTACGTGGTGTCGGTCTTCTCCGCCCTGGGGGGCTTCCTCTTCGGCTACGACACCGGCGTGGTGTCGGGGGCGCTGCTACTCCTCAAGAGGGAGCTCAACCTGGACGCGCTCTGGCAGGAGCTGCTCGTCTCCGGCACGGTGGGCGCTGCCGCCCTGTCCGCCCTGGCCGGCGGCGTCCTGAACGGGCTGTGCGGCCGGCGGCCCTGCATCCTGCTGGCCAGCGGCCTCTTCACGGCGGGGTCCGGCGTGCTGGCCGCCGCCCGCGACAAGGAGACGCTGCTGGCGGGACGCGTGGTGGTGGGGCTGGGCATCGGTGAGTGCCGCGCCGCCCCGCCGGGCTCCCTCGTCCGCGGGGACCCGGCTCTTGCCCGGCGCGGTCAGCGCTCCCCCGGGGCAGGTTTAACCGAGCTGGGAATTACCCGTCCCTGCGCGCCCGCAGCCTCTCGCGGTGAGGCAGAAGGCGAACTGGCCCCGGGGTGTGCAAGGCTGGGGAGCTGGCGAGGGGAACGCTTGGCTGAGTGAGGTCCGGGGCGGTGTCCCATGGCCATCGCAGCGCGGTGTGCAAGGGGACGGTGTGTGTGCTTGCCCTCTTCGATTTTACTTACAGGTGGTGTAGTCCTGCCCCGTTGCTGGGAGAGTTGTCTGATTTCTGTACGAGGAGAATGGTCTCGCATCCTTTCTGCAGTTTCATCTTTAGGGTGGTCTGTCAGTGTCAACAGCGCACACCGCAGGCTTTGCATTTGAGGGGGTTCTGGGAAGTCAGGGCGAGGAGATCACGCCTGTCTTTCTGAACTGTAAATACCTCTCTGCTGGTTCCCCGCATAGCTTTACTTGGGCACTAGAGGAATGCCTCTGGGACAAAATGAGGTAGTAATCTCCCTGGTCTGAATAAGTTAAGGCTTGCTTTGGAAGGCTTTGAATTTCATTAATGACATCCTGAACGTGAATTGTTGGTCTTTGTTTGCCTTCTTATGGCTTGGAAGCAGTGGGTTCTCGTAAAACTTCATAGTTGTCCCAAAGAACTTGCGGTGATGAGGACCGTTTCCTCTAATCTATGAGACTGGTTTCCGTGCCAACTATACCCTAAATATCCCCCAAATTTTGGTTGCTCTTCAGCTTTAGCTGCCATCCTGTCTGGCAGTAATTGAGTTATACTCATCATCTAAGATGGGCTGTATGAGGTTAATCACAATCCTTGGACTATAGTAGGTATAATCTTGCAAGCCTTTCTGTCTGACAGCACAAGGACAAATTGAGAACTAAACTTGTTTCCTGCTGTGTAGCAAAGTTATGTTTCTTAGCCACTGGATAATTTTCTGAGTCCTCAGGCTTGTTATAGACACACTTTCTCTGATGCAAATCATGGCCTTATTAAGGAAGAAAAATTAGTGAGTCATAATAAGGGCTGTCAGAAATAAAATTGACTCCATCCATGTAGGGGCTCATGCTGGTTTTCCCATACAGCAATGTCTTCAGGTTGCAGTTTTCCTACCCCAAGATGGTTCTTTTCATTTTTTTTTTTTATGCTATCTCTCTGCTTGTTTTTTTGTTCAATCAAGACTTCAGATTGCAGAATGTTGATAACATTGGTCATGAAGTTCAGGAGGCAAAAGTGAATTTGACTATGAGATCACATGCATAACAGGAATTTTGATAGCAATATGTAGTACATATGTTTAGTGGTAGATACTAAAAATACCAAATGTGATGTCTTTTTGTGTTTGTAAAGCTTATCANAGGGAAAGCAGGGGAGGTCGGGACAATCAATCGACACTAATGATCTGAAACGGTCCCCTCAACTGAGCTTGGAGCAAGACAGCTGGGAGATCCCAGCAGCGAAAATCTGCTATTTCCGTGCTCAGCAGCAAACCCAGTGTCACCCAGCACTTCAGAAAATGACCAACGCCGAAGATGACCGCTGTCTCCGTTGAAACAATCCAGTTTTTAAGTCAATTGCGATTCTTACGCGCGCCAGGCACCTGGACAGCGCTCCCCGGGGAGGGCGGGAACCACGAGGGGGGTGGGCGGGCAGCCCCAGCCAGCGGCCCCTTCCACCTCATGCAGGCGGGGGCTGCCAGCAGGAACAGCTCCGCGGGCTCGGGGACCGGCCCCCGGGCTTGCGTGGCGCCCACCCGCCCAGGGCCTCCTTCCGGGCTTCCTTCCGGGCTTCCTTCCTGCCCCGAGCACACGCCGCCGGCCCCGCCACCCACCCGTACCGCCCGCGAGCGAGAGCGGCGGCGGCGCTCCGTGCGCAGGCGCTCCGGGCCGCGCCTGCCCTGTACCGCGCACGGCGGGGGGGCGGCGGGGCCCGCCC
>VZTH01015002.1:0-77159 GCA_013397815.1 Aleadryas rufinucha | reverse complement strand
CGAGGGGAACGCTTGGCTGAGTGAGGTCCGGGGCGGTGTCCCATGGCCATCGCAGCGCGGTGTGCAAGGGGACGGTGTGTGTGCTTGCCCTCTTCGATTTTACTTACAGGTGGTGTAGTCCTGCCCCGTTGCTGGGAGAGTTGTCTGATTTCTGTACGAGGAGAATGGTCTCGCATCCTTTCTGCAGTTTCATCTTTAGGGTGGTCTGTCAGTGTCAACAGCGCACACCGCAGGCTTTGCATTTGAGGGGGTTCTGGGAAGTCAGGGCGAGGAGATCACGCCTGTCTTTCTGAACTGTAAATACCTCTCTGCTGGTTCCCCGCATAGCTTTACTTGGGCACTAGAGGAATGCCTCTGGGACAAAATGAGGTAGTAATCTCCCTGGTCTGAATAAGTTAAGGCTTGCTTTGGAAGGCTTTGAATTTCATTAATGACATCCTGAACGTGAATTGTTGGTCTTTGTTTGCCTTCTTATGGCTTGGAAGCAGTGGGTTCTCGTAAAACTTCATAGTTGTCCCAAAGAACTTGCGGTGATGAGGACCGTTTCCTCTAATCTATGAGACTGGTTTCCGTGCCAACTATACCCTAAATATCCCCCAAATTTTGGTTGCTCTTCAGCTTTAGCTGCCATCCTGTCTGGCAGTAATTGAGTTATACTCATCATCTAAGATGGGCTGTATGAGGTTAATCACAATCCTTGGACTATAGTAGGTATAATCTTGCAAGCCTTTCTGTCTGACAGCACAAGGACAAATTGAGAACTAAACTTGTTTCCTGCTGTGTAGCAAAGTTATGTTTCTTAGCCACTGGATAATTTTCTGAGTCCTCAGGCTTGTTATAGACACACTTTCTCTGATGCAAATCATGGCCTTATTAAGGAAGAAAAATTAGTGAGTCATAATAAGGGCTGTCAGAAATAAAATTGACTCCATCCATGTAGGGGCTCATGCTGGTTTTCCCATACAGCAATGTCTTCAGGTTGCAGTTTTCCTACCCCAAGATGGTTCTTTTCATTTTTTTTTTTTTATGCTATCTCTCTGCTTGTTTTTTTGTTCAATCAAGACTTCAGATTGCAGAATGTTGATAACATTGGTCATGAAGTTCAGGAGGCAAAAGTGAATTTGACTATGAGATCACATGCATAACAGGAATTTTGATAGCAATATGTAGTACATATGTTTAGTGGTAGATACTAAAAATACCAAATGTGATGTCTTTTTGTGTTTGTAAANTTTTTTTTTTTTTATGCTATCTCTCTGCTTGTTTTTTTGTTCAATCAAGACTTCAGATTGCAGAATGTTGATAACATTGGTCATGAAGTTCAGGAGGCAAAAGTGAATTTGACTATGAGATCACATGCATAACAGGAATTTTGATAGCAATATGTAGTACATATGTTTAGTGGTAGATACTAAAAATACCAAATGTGATGTCTTTTTGTGTTTGTAAAGCTTATCATGTTCCTTGACCGTAGCTGGTTACAATGACAACATCAGGGAATGTAGAGAAATGAAATGGATGGATGGTTTGCTTGACTCCTGTGTGTGTATCTTTGTAGAGAGATACATAGGCATGTTGGAATTGTCTTACAGTGGTGCAAATAAATGATATTCGAGTTGTTGGAGAGATATGAGACTTGGGACTTAATATAATCAATATATAAACCACAGAAAAGAAAACTAGAAGCCCTAGATCTCATGTGTGCTCTGGGGAGAGCAATCTCTCTTTGGCCTCTGTCCACATCAGGGGCAGAGGTGGTGGTTCTGCTGGGACTCTGGAGAACTGAAGTAAGAAATGAGAAATGTTCTGAGGATTTTGGAGCACAAAGACACTAATTTATATTTTAAAAATGGGATGGTTTTGGTTTTTTTTTGTTTTTATCACAGATTGCTCTTTTTTATGTGATGTAGCTTAGGGCCAGAAACAAAGCTTTACCTCACATTTCTATGACTGAAGCATGACAAGAGACTCTAGGAATTGCAGAGTCCAATCCTAACACGGTTTATTTTACAAAAGAAAAAAACCGTTGTGGTTCAAAGCTGTTCTCATACAGCAAACTGGAACAGTCTCTACATTAAATATTCCACCAGAGGGAGCCTGGATAATTTCATCAAGACATTAGAAATTGGTGGAACTTTTTTCTTTCCTTTCATCTCTTAGAGACTTCTGATAATCATTTTACTGCCCAAAGTGAGCCAGAACTTCCTAATGTTGGTGTAAGAAGTCTATTTACTAATGTGACATTTCAGTGATAATACAAACTGCTAAAATGTGAGGGTGCGGGGGTGCAGTGTTATGAATGCTCTCCTACCTGAAAACCCGTAAAAACTTCTTAACTGTGTAGTTTCATACATTTCTTAGGTTTCTTTCCTGTAGCTCTCTGCAAATAGTCCATCAAGAGATCTATTCCAGATATATGTTTGCTTGCATTTACTAAATGAATTACTGTGTTATGAGCAGTACTGTGGTGCTGTAAAAGCAGATGTGGTGATGTTCCTTCTGCCCTTGCTGGTGCAGGGTGGATCAATGTTAATTTTGTCTGTGTGAGAAAACGGCTTTTTCTTGTGACTGTGTTTTATAAAGGAATACAGTTAAACTTTCAAGGATGAAAACCACAGGATAGAAGCTGAAATGAGGAACATCTCTCATTTGTCTGTCTTGTCCATTTTTTACCATTTTCCTTAGAGCTGTTCTGCAATGGAAAAACGCTCCTTCTTTCTACAGCCATTAGGGAAAGAGATGTTTCTGGAAATAAAGACTTTCTTTCAAGGACGAGCCTAAATCCTCTTTTATTGTAAATGTTGAATAGATTTTTATGGTGGAAACAGTTACATTCCCTTTCCCTCCCTCCTCCCCTTGGTGCAAATATGAAATATAGAGAATGCATAAAAAGGGAAAACATGTTCAGCGTGAGCTTAGATCATCCTTAGAACTTTTCAGATCTGAATTTCTAAATACATGGTTCATGACAGCTCCAGGCTAAAGGGCTTAAGAACAAGGTTGTGGCCATTATTCCCTCCCACCTGCCTGTTTCCAAGCAGTTCTGGTATCCCAGACTCTTTAGGAATTTGTGTGAGCCAGATCTCAGGAATGCAACACTTGGACAGATACTCATTACAGCGAATGGGATCAAAATCCAAACGTTTAGGAAATTGGATTGCATGTGCTTGGTAACACCTTGTATGAGCTTAGCTAGGAAAAAAAGTCATTGGTACAAAGCATGTTTGGATCTTTGGCATCTGATAATGGTGAAGGCCTCAGCCTGTTGTCTTGTGTTGGCTGCTGTAGTTTGTGTGCTTGACAGGAAAGCTGGGTCCTTCACTTGGCTCATCTTTGGTCTGTCCCAAAGCCTGAGGTCAGGCCAGAACTGAAACACTGAAAGCAAGAACCAGGCATGACTGGAGATGAGAGTTATTTCTACTAAAAACCTGCTGTCTTGACAAGGAAGATGAAGAGTGAGAAGAGTAACCACTGGGACAAACATAGCAGAGACTAGAAAGGGTGATAATAAACAGCCATGTTTGCAAAATCACTTCTTTCTTAGGCTGTAATCCGTCCAATGTCCTAATTTGCCTGAACTCACGGGCCATGATTTGCCAGCTGCTCACCTATCTGCAATGGGAGTAGTTCAGCCTTTTGTCATCTGAGGATGCTGAAGGTTTTAAGCCTACAGCTGATGTAGGTGGATGGTGAAATGATGTTTAAGGTAGTGAGCTGTTTAGGTCACTTTTTCAAGAATGCTTACATACCACCTGTGGAAGGAAAGCAGTTTGAGCAGAGTTCAGGAAGTGACAGCATTAAGCTTGCTCCTCCAAAGTTGATTTCTGTCTTGATGTACAGTCATTAGCTGGATAATTAGATACTCCTGTCTTGTTTGGCATGCAGAATAAATGGTGCTCAATTAATGATCAGCTTTTCAGGGTTTTGTTTTCTTGCTGAATGTGTGGCTTAGGCATTACTTAATGTACACCCTACCCAAGCTCTCATGAAAGTAGAATTACTTGGGACTACAGTATATGCACGTTACTGAGTCTGCAGTGCAAACCTGCCGGGTTAGGTGCCTTATTTTCTCCTTGACCCCAGTCTTTCATACATGAGGTATCTTCACAATATAAGCCTACTGCTCTGTGCTTGCTTTGTGTTCAGAATGTCTGTAGTATTTTTTTTAAAGACTATATTTGAAACTGACATATGTAGTGTTCTTGGTAGAATCTTTTGACTACATATGTAGGTCATTTTCTGAGCAGAGGAAACAAGATTGTACACAGAATTAGGCAGGAGTGAAAAGCACTGGCATATGGTCATGGCTCCCCTGGTGGAGTTGGCTTCTACTGACAGTGAGGTTCAATACCAAATGACTAAAATAATGAAATCTATTCAAAGGACTTGCATCATGTAGTACAATCTCTGTGTTACTACTCTGAAGTAGTTAAATAAAGGTCCACCATATCATCTGGACTACCACATATGCTGTGGAAATACTAGAAAATAACTGGTATGACAATTTGCCTATGAAAGATGAGGATGTGTATGCTGGGTTTTATATTTTTACTACTACTTCTTTTTTTTCTGAATATGACTGAGCTTTTTCAGGTGATGTGTATTTCTGTCTTGGAAAAACAGATTAATCATCTCATCCTCCCTCAGCAGCCTGGTATGGGACGCTCCAAAGCTGCAGTCTGATTTTATAACTGAGTATCAACCAGGTTTTTTTAAAGGAGTTTACACCTTGGTACATTCTGGAGTCACCTTCAACCCTCAAATATGCCGTGCTGCTTCTGACAGATGCTTGTAATTTTCAGTCCAGAGGTTCATAGGCTATTTTTGCCTCTGGAGACAGTGGTTTGTTAGTATAAGCTGGCAGTAGGAATGGAGGGGGATGGAGAGACAAATTTCTGGGTTGTTGCAATTGACTCTTGTGCTGTCACTGCCCAGAAATGGTCACCTAAGCTTTCCAGATCTAAAGCTACTGACGTTACTATGTGTGCTCAGGGTTGGATCTCTGTATCTGTTCTTGTTCAAAAGCATCTGGAAGGATACATTAACTTCTGACTGGTGCTGAAATCATTCAGGGTACCAGGATTACTTTAAGATGAAAAGCTGTATCTTTTGAAGTCCACTAATTTTGTGTGCCTTGGACAGCATACACAGCTATGATCAGTTCACTGTCATGTCAGCAAGCACTGACTACCTTATTGTTTTGTCTGATGGTATAATACAAAAATCAGCAATTTGCACATGGATGTTGTTACCTTATATTTAGTGACCATTTCAGAATAAAGTATTAAGTACACAGAATTATATTGAAGAGAATTTTTTGATTTTTGATTCTTCCGGATGCTCTTTAAAGTCATAAGGGAGGTGTTTTGGCCTTTTTGCTATTATTTTTATTTAACTTAAAAAAGAAATTAACTCCCTTAGTTCATAAAACTTGAAATTTGTTTTCTATCTTCAAAGCATGGGAATTTTTCTAAAATAATTTTCCCTGTACTTGGTCAATCTGTTGTATCAAATCACAATTCCTGTCAGATTTTAGGTATCTTTGTTTATTTTGGAAAAAATTAAAAAGCATCCACTTCACAGGTGACATAAAACTGAAATTATGGTCTTCTTACTCCTGATAAAAAGGCAACTTGAAGGAAGCTTACAGTTTGTTCCTAAGTGCAGAAGTCCTGAAAACTGGTGATGTCTACTCAAGGTGGTTGGACTCAAAGCGAACAACTGTGGCTGTACTGCATGCTGGCACCGCAGAGGTATAATCGGCCTGATGGATAGCTTTGTTTGCAAAATTGTTTTATGGGTCTTCATTGGTGGGTTTTTACATCTGACCTGTACAATCAGTGTTTCTTGCATGAAGTTTGTGAGGAGCCTGGGTCTGCATTGAGCTGCTGGAAGCCTGAAACCAGTGACTGATGAAAACCAGGAGAGCAGAGTTCTACCTTTGGGCTTTTTTTTTTGCGATGATTGTCTGTGAACAAGTATCAAGAGAAGCAGTTGTTAATTCTGTTGTAGAGATCTTGTGTAACACGGTTCTGGATGAGTGTGTAGCTATCTAATAACTTTAGCTAAATTCTCTGTAAGTCTTTTGATGCAACTCGAGTGCAAACTCTTCTAAAATATATTTTGCGCATGATAGTTGTAGAAATGAAGGTTTAAAAGCACGCATTCCAGTTCTTTCAGTTTCTGATCGTCCTCTGATTTGTTGTTATATTTAGATAGGTTTCATAAGGGATTTATTCAAAGCAAATGCATGTTCTGAAGGGGATTTTTTCGTAGATGGTTTCTTATTTTGGCTGTTTATATACCCAGTCACTGAACTTAGGTTTCTTAGCTCAGACAGTCTGTCCCTTCTTCCTTCACAAGTTCCTTCCAAACATGCTGCTGACACGGATGAAATGCCACACTGTGACCCCAGAGCCCCCCACACATCTAGCTGGCCACAACATGCTTTCAGCCATGGGGTTGGCCAATGTGTTCCCACTTTCTGCTAGGTTTGGTCTCTTATTTGGATAAATAGCAAGGATGTCTGCCTCTTCTGCAACTGGGGACAGACTTCCTTTTGTGTTCCTCCCCTTCAAACAGCAGATTCTTGTTTGAAGTCCCCATGTGTGCCCTAGCAATTGTGCCTGGGTTGACTTTCTTTGGAGTTCTGCCGTCATTTCGTGTGGCTATGTGCTAGTGAGCTCAGACACTGAAGCAGTTGTGTAAATTTAAAAAAAAAAGGTGTATGTTTATTGATAAATGCAGCTTTTACTTTTTGCCTTTACCTTGGGCTTGTACTTTAGTTTTCACTCAGGGCTTTTTTACCCCCTCCTCTGGAGATGGGTTTTTTAGGTGTGTGTATTCAGGAGCTGTCAACCCAGCTTCTCTGCCTGAACTTTTCTTCCACCCCCTCCTTGATTTTACCAGTGTAATTCAGCGAGGGAGCAGATATCTGGAGGAGGTTTGTCCTCTGTGGCTAATCTGAAAGACTTCTTGGTTTTCATTAGAGCTGATGTTTTCCAGGACCACCAGGCATTGATCTTGGGACTCATCCTCTGTGAGTGTTTTACAGCAACAAGCATATTTTTTTCCTACTGCTGAATGACAAGACAGCTTAAAGGCAAAAAAAATTTCCAGGCAGTGTGGAGACCCCCAGTGATACCTGATGCTTTTAGCACATGGGCTGACAGACGCTGCAAGGCTGAACAGTCTTCAGGGAGGCAATTGCTTCAGGCCTCAATTCTAGAACTTTCTGGTTTCTTTTCAACACTGTATATTTGGGAAGGTCTGAGTTCCACAAGTCTCATCTCAACTGGTAGCATAGAGTAGCTCTCTAATCTAGTGGACAGCCAGCCAAGCACATAGAGCTGCATGCTCAGTTGTCTCTGAGGTAGGAGTGAAGTGGTTGTCAATCTCCAGATGATAGACACAAAACCAGGAGATGCCGGAATTGGTGGAGAACCTGCTATGTAAACAAAAATGTGTGTCTAAAATTAGAGCCACATTGCCATCACCCATATTTTTACAGTCTAGACAAAATTAAATAGCTCTAGAAACTTGTACCATAAGTGGGAGCCCTATGGCAAGAGTTTTCAAGCCTTTTCCCGGAAGTGGGGGTTTCTGCAGGCTAACCTGCAGAAACAAGAAGTAACAGTCCTTTTGTTTCCCTTTTCATTTGTTTAGGAGCTTTATGTATGTGGTTTTCTCCACTGTTGCTGCCCTTGCAAGGGAAGCAGAACCAGTAATTGTGGTTTTAATGTGTCTATGCACATAATCACTTTGGAAAAAGATTGTTTTCCAGCAGCTGGAAGTATTAGGTATGTGTTTGTGTTTAGCCACAGCTCTTCTACTTTGCTGCCTTTCTCTGGAAATACAGGGGAACACATTCTAAGTTGGAAAGAGCAGAAGAACCCCTGCCTGGGGTTACACAGGTCGTATTGCCCATACTGTGGGGTGTGTGGTCTTGTAAATAGGGAAAGTGTTATGGTGAGCGCTGCTCTGAGAAACATCTGTTGAATCAATTGCTGGCACGTGCCAATGGAAGAAGGTTTTTAATTTCTGTTTGCTTGTAAGAAATTCTCTCCTGTTCCTTCTCCTAAATATTTGTTCCATGCTAGAACAACATGGAAACCCTACAAAGACTTGACCAATCTCCCTTTCATGGTAACATTGGATAGTTCTCTAGGTATGTTTTCATAGTTTTGGCACTTCTACTCTTGGTTCACCAGATAAGAACTTTGAACTTAGGCCTACTTGAAGGCACCAATAGTTTTAACTTTAAATCCGTCTTGAACTTACCACGTCCCTAATAAATGGGTGGATGTTGAAGTTTTGCATTGGGTTGGTTGTTCTTGTCTGACTGTCTTCTTTCCTTCTAGTTGACAGTCATAAAAACATGAAGGTGACCTTAGTGTCATTAAATAACTTCATGTTGTTAGGACTGATGCGTTGCTGTCAGAGCAGTGCCATCATTCATAAGCCATCAGTTGCATTTATTCTAATAGAGAAGAGAAGTTAGGTAGTGTTTGAAAACTATAGCAATTATCTTGATTCATGCCCTTCTCTGAGCTGTCTTCTGCAGTTCATCAGATCTTGCTTCTGCATCTCTCTTATTTCCAAGGGCAAGAGACGAGCAGATCTAGAAGTACTCCTCCTTTTTCCTGCACTACCAGAGCAGAACTGCTGTGCCCAGAGGAGCAGGAAGGGAGAAGGAGCGCTAGTCCCATCCTGTTCTCATGTCTTGTGATGCAGTTTAGCCTCCAAAACAAGACCAGACCAGCTGGTGGAAATGGGCAGCTCCCGTTTGCATCCCTCTGATTTCCTCCCTTAAATTACCATTGATTCTTGTTCAAAGCCTGTAATGGTACTACAGTTCTTGGTAGTTATCTGTGATTCTGTGGGGTTTTTAACTAGTATTATGAAAATTCAAACAGTATGACCCATTAGGTTTTACAGCTCTAGTCTTGGAGGAACTTGTAGTACTTAAGCTGGAGAAAATAGAGTTGTTGATTTAGCTCACAGAAATGCATGGGCAGTCAGGATTCAATAATTTCTTTAAGGAGGAGTCAGATGATCTTCATGCTGAAGACAACTAACTTCTGGCGTGTTGCAATTTTTTCTCATGCTGTTGTAGCATAGGTTTCACATTCCAGCTGTAAAAATTGTAAACATTCCAATTGTAAAAATTATCAGGAGTTATGAAAGGAAAAAAAGAAGCTACTATCTTAAAGGTGCCTGTAGAAATTTGGAAGCAAATTTCTTTATTGAAGCTAATAAATGTACTTAATAAAGTACTTAAAAGATTTTCATAGGAAAAGTGGAAGATAACGAAATAAATTATGAAGAAAGCCATGACAAGAAGGCTGGAGCAACTTCAGCAATCTAGAAAGATAACAGAAGCACAGAGCCTATATGAGGTATTAGAGACAGAATATTTTTGCTGCCTGTTTGAACGTGTAACTGGAGTGCAGTTGGGAACAGGGAGAGCTGGGAACCTAAATTCTTGTATAGCTGATGAAGGATGGTATACCAGAATCCCAGAGTCAGAGGACTCGAGTCAGAGCTAGTACTCCTTTGCAATCTACTTGTTCAACAGATGATAGTAGGAAAGAAATACTCCTCCTTATGGCATTTTTTGTGTGTTTAAGGTTCAGGTCAGTGTTTGTTTGCTGTTCCTAGTTGTATGAGGACCTACTCTGCCTGTTATTTTGAACTTGCTTTTCTGCTTGTAGCTGCCTACCTAGGAAGTTTTATTTATGAGGTTAAGGAGGTAAAAATCATAGGGACCCGCCACTAGGTACTTGCTCTCTGATTTGGTTGGTCAGTTTTATGGATTGTTGGTTGGAACTCTGATGGTGAGTGTGGAGAGTCTAACATGTGAGGAAGGTAATGGATGAACTAGAGCACGCTGAGCATGGAGGAAGTAGTGGTTTAGTCCAAAGCTGTGTGTACTTTAAGCATGTACTTCAGCAGATGTTTGCATACAAGTGACCTTTTTTATTTGTTCACAGGTCCTTGATTATTGGACTGTTGAGGTCAGTAGTAGCTATGTCAGCACAGGAATGGGGAATCTGCCTGAGGGGAAAGGTAAGTCTGGTTTTACTCACTATGGAGTTCAGCTAACTCTTTTGCCTGGTAGACTCTGTGCTCCTGCATTAATCATAGGTGCTGCTGACCTCACCAGTCCAATTCACATTGGAACAGCTTGGTACAAATGAAATGAGAAGCCACCTGGGCAATTTTAGGATCCTGAAGATAGAGGTGGAAAAAGCTAAATGTTGTACATAGGCATTCATGATGTTTTAGCCCAAAAATTCAATCCCTGTGAGAATATTTTGAGCTAGTACTTGGATCTGGTTTTGTACTGTATGTTGTGCTTGGGTAGGAGGAGAAATAAAGCACAGATCCTTCCTCTTGTAATGATTGACTGGCATGTTCCTGGAAGAAAATCATTGGTGCATATAGTAGAAACGTGGGCACACATTGAGTAGAGCATTACACAAATAACGTTAGCTGTGGTAGCACAGATTCTTTCCCATGGGAATTTTTCTCTTCTTCTCCCTGTGTTCTATAAATAAAGATAAGGTTTGGATGTTATTGAAACTGTCTCTGGAAAGATGGGCAGTTCTACCTGGCCTATGGGCCTAGGGGGAGGTTTTGAATTGACCCAATCCGGAGAAACTTTTAAAAGTCTATATAAGTTTTAGAATTAAATAATAAAATCAGAATTCCGCCTCACCCGATCCAGTCTGGTTCTTGCACTCGGCTAGCGCTCGACAGCGACAGTTAACTTCCCTTTTAGTGAGTGGGAATGTACTTTACTAAATTCTTTGACAATTTGGATGAGAAGATACTATATATCATAAAATCTAACACTGGGTAGGGCACAATAGTTGTTTGCACCTGTGTGCTCTGTGTGATTTCCTTTGTGCGTCTTACTGTCCTGCAGGTTTAGGGCTTCACTCTGCTCCTGACCCCAGTCTGCAGGTTTACTAGCTGAGATACACAAAATATTATCATGTTCAACAGCCTGTGTGCTTCTGAAAAAGCTGGAGTTTCATGGCATATTTTTTAGGTCGTGCTTTGTTGTTTTACCTTCTGTTGTGTTTCTGATGGTGACTTTAGAATAAGAAGAGATACTGTTTGTGTTTTGGCTTTGATTCTGCCTACTCTGTTCCCACCTACTCCTTCCCTTCATTCAAAAGCTGTTTGTTGTATCAGTCTGCAGGCCTCTCCCTGATTCAAAGTTAATTGCTTTGCCTGACACCCAAGTACTATCTGGGCTATTAATCATTATCCTCTTAGATGTGGAGTGTCTCCTTGCACATGAAGGAAACAGTGCTCCGAGCTTGTTACGCAGGAGCGCAGAGAAGGCTTTTCCTCACAGCACAAGACCAGCGGTCCTGACTCCTCTGTAATACCAGTTGGATCTTTAGCAAGATCTGAGCCACCTGTTTAGAACAGTTGTGTTCAATCTATTCAGAAGCTAATTCTCAGTGATTCACCCTGTAGTGGTGAAACTTCTAAAGCACTGTGTGCGTGTTTTCTGGTGTTCCTTAACTAGAATCTTAACATGTTTCTGGTTGACTTAATAGAGCCTCTGCTTATGGTTATATCCTCCCTTGTATCTTTGATCCCTGAGTATGGATTTGTGTGTGTGACTGTTTTAGATGGGCTGCTGAGGCATAAATCTCTATGGCAGTGTGCTGTTTGGATGAGGACAAGCCTGGGCTGCCTGTTAGCCTGCTGTCTCAAGCTTTGGTATTCATTCTGCTTTTCTTCCTGGAGACTCGTTCTGGGATACATGGAGTGAAACTGTGCTTGTCTGATGGGGACTTCTTATGAACTACTTTGCTGCAGTCAAACTAGTCAGTTTTTCAGTTTTTCAAGCTTCAATGGCTTCTTACCCCCAAGTTTCCCCAGGGAATGTAATTTAGACTGGGATATACGGAAATCACAGTCCTTGCACTGGTGCATAGAAGGAGGAACTGGCAGTTTAAGTGCTGAAGTAATACTATTTGAACCTCAGTAATTCATCTGCCATACTTGTCTTTCCTGGCCCATGTTGGTGAGAAACAATGTCTGATCCTGGCCTTCTAGACAGCCACATTGGGAAGTAAGAAGGAATGTAGACATCTGGAGAATTCCACGTGTGCCTCTATGCACAGAAAGAATAAAGTAATGAAACAAAATTATCTTGCTGGATGTTTTAAGTAGGGGTTAATTGTATTTTTGTGGTGAGAAAAAAGGAGATTGAAGATGGTTATGCAAGCAAATACTGTAAACCAAGTGTACAGATTTTCAGGATTAGTGTGTTTGAAACAGATTCCACAGCTGTGCTCTGGAGCATAGGAGAAGATATGAAGAATGACTTTGGGGTATGGGGCCATTCTTTCTGCTTCTTAAATTTTTTTATCAAGTGTGGATATATAGTTCTTTTCTCAGTCCTTTCCTTTTTGTTAAATTTTTATCAAATAAGGGTGTGTTTCTTGATTTAGATAATATGGATTAGTGTGTTTTAACACCTGCATAGGGTAACTAGATTTCATCTGTGCTGTGAGCAAGAGGAAGAACTTCAAGAGGCCTGACTTGGCACACTCCCAGCAAAACTGATTTCTTTACCTCATGATTTTGATAAACTACAAATTATTACAGTACTTTACAGGAGATACAAATCTGTTCATGAGGTAATTGTAGGTTCATATAAAATTAAGTCTGTAAGATAGATATGGATGTCATACTGAGCTACAACTGAAAAGTATAGCTTTAGACATTTTCTAGAGAAGTTTGTAAGACTTTTAAACTGATATTTGAAGATAACACACATAGTATTTATTTGTAAGTGCTTATATTAACCTTCTATGGTATTTTGCTTACAGCAATGCTCTGTTTCTTGCTTGAAGCAAATGATTCAGCTAGCTGTAGTCAAACATAAAAATGCCTGTTCGCATGCTTCTCAGTCTCACACAAATATGTTCCCAATGTAGCTGAATCACCCAGAAGCAATGTATGGCTCTTTCTTTGGATTTCTATTTGTCCTGCATTATCAGCATTAAAATAGGTGTATCCTAAAGCAATAATAGGTTTGCTTTACTCTGTCTCCTTTTCACAGTTGTTCTGAGTGTTCTTTGGTTTGGATTTCTATTTGTCATGCATTATCAGCCACTAAAATACATACATCCCTGAAGCAGTAATATGCCAAGAAGTGTCTGGTCTGCTGCATTTCACTTTCACTCTTGCTCTGTGTGTCCTGTACTCTGGAAATTTGTCTTGTTACAGGATCTGTAGCCATCAGTTTTCTAAGTCATAGTAAGCTTTGCCAGTGCGTGTACAGATGGGGTTGCCTGTCCTACAACTTGGAACCCATTCTGTTCGCTTGTGTGCTGTAGAAGCAATCATAGCATGAACACTATTGCAAGAAAAAAAATGATTTCATGCTGATACAAAGAGCCACAGACACAAAGCCTGAAACTCATCTTGCCGTAACATGAAGTTTTTGTGTAATGCACAAGCACAAGCCTGAATTACAGTCTTATGTTAAGTTAATACATGCATGTGGCTGTTTTACTTTGCCACTCAATTGAAATACTGCTATGAGGGTGCTTGAGACATTGGAACAGATTGCCCAGAGAAATTGTGGATCCACTCTGGAAGGGGGTCTGAGTCAGCTGGTCTAGTGGAAGGTGTCCCTGCCCATCCTGTGGCAGGGTGGTTGGAACTAGATAATCTTTAGGGTCTTCTCCAACCCAAACCATTCTATGAATAAGAAAATGTCTGTTGTACTGTTGAAAGCCCTGACCTGCTCAGTGAATCCCCAAGTGTCTGATGCAGTCTTTCGCTTAATAAACGTAAGGCCAATCTGTAATTCTTGGATTTGTCGCTTTCTGGCATGTGGATCATCAAGTGACTGTGGTGCTTTATGCCTCCATTTTTCTTTCTGTAAGGTGGAACTGATATCTGCATTTTCAAAAATATTCTTGGGCTTATTTAAGAACAAATAGTAATATTTTTTTTTCTATCAGTCGTAACCTGTTCAACACTGCAATTTCTGTTAATGGACTTTATAGTCTGATTTTCAATTTCTCAGGTAATTTCCTCTATAGGCAAATCTCTTCTCTGTCCCTCCTTGGTGTGTGTTTGGCCTTTAGACAGGCAGTACTGTTGGTGGTACTATAGAGAAGTCTGGTCTCAGAATAACCTGACATTCGGTCTTACTGAAATGCAGGTAAATTATTTGTTACAAATTATACTTAATGGCTATTTAATTAATTTTTAAGTTTATTATTTAATTCCCAAATGGCTTTGTAACTGTAGGTAATTCTACTTAACTGGAAGTGCAAACTGATAGATACAGATATATACAAATTGTCACATACTTGTCATTGAGGAGAAAAAGATTGCCAAAAATCTAGCCACCTCTAAAAAGCATTCTAAGATATATCTTAGTGTAGTAATGTAGACTTAACTTCCAGAATGTAATCTGACATGCTGTGTCACTGACCACACTTATTCTTCAGTTTCTCCCTATTCTGTGCCTTACAAGCAATTGGCACAGGAGTCATTAAAGGACTGCCACTAAATGCTTTTGATATCTCATACCTAAGCTTGAGTTTTCTGATATGTTATATTGAAACACTACTCAAAAGGTCTGTACATATTAGCAATTTAAAAGTCCTTTAAACTAAGAAAGGACAACAGTGTGAACTCAGAATGAGCAGGTGAATGTGAACTTGACAGTGTTTGAAAGGTAGATCTCAAGATGACGAGCAGTAGACATAAAAAGTGCTGAAAGCACACACTGCATTGGAAGCATAGTCCATGGGGAGTTTTTCTAGCTGTTATATTATTGCAGTAGGTTACAAGTATTAAGGAAGAGGGTTCTGTTATTAAGGAAGTTATCTTTGGTGGCAGGAAGAGTAGCACTCTGCTAGAGTAGAGTCTTCTTCCCAGCCTCATTGACAAAAGCCTGTTATCAACATGTGTGCTTTGCAATGGACTGTAAATTTTTATGGGGAAAACACTGTGGTTTTATTATTTTCTTACTGCATGCAAGTATAAATAATACTAACTGGGCAGGTAGGAGTGGGTAGTGAGTGACTAATTCAGAGATCCAGTCCCCTGTGAGCTGTTTTGTGCTTCATTGCCAGTTCTTGGTGCTTTAGTAGAAGCTATCACAACTGGTTCCTTTCCTACTCACAGTTACTTTATTAGTGCTCAGTTTAATGATTCTTTCCCAGTGGGTAATTAATTCTGCTTTCTGATGTTGCTCTCCTGCAGTATTGTCAGCAGTCCCAACCTTTTGTTTTGGGCAATAAGAAAGAGGAAGTAGACCAAAAATGTTTTAAAATGTAAATAAAGTAATTTTGACTTTTGAGTGAAAATTCAATTATACGTGGCTAGGTTTTACCGTAATTGATGTTTCAGTTAAATCTTGCTTTATGAAAACTTAATTAAAAGATCAGGTGAAATGTGATATAGGGAAAATCAAGATGGGAGACAGTAATTACTTGATAGAGTTTCTTTGGAAAGTGTCCTGTGAGGATTCAGAGATCCTTCCCTGCTCTGTTCTTACAGTTTTCGGTTATCCTCAAATATGGAAATTTCTTCATAAATTTTTCTCTGTGAAAGTGGAGTAATGCTGTAATCACAGAACTTGCAAAGTTTGTTTTTCAGAGATCCTGGACTTAGTTATTTTTCTTAATGGTAGCTTGTGCATGAATCTTTTCACTTAAAGCTGAACCTTAAATGAGAATGTCGTGTCACTTCGAAGGAGAATGTGGCTTCATTTTTAACTGTAAATCTTTCAGTTTTAAGGATGGATTCCACTTCTAAATGGGAGCAGGTATGAAGGAGTTAAAATTTACTACTGTGTAGTAGCTGTGCCTCAAGTACAAAAAAGCTGGGTCACTTAGAGGCTGGCAGACAGCAAGCTGAAGCAGTGGAGTATTTCATTGCCCAGCTTGTTATCTGACAGCTTACACTGATTTATTGCAACTTGTGTAGTGCAAGTCACAGGAAAAGTAGATTTTATCTTAGAGATACTTGTTGTGTCTGTGTTAATTGGAATGGGACTGTCAGATACGCTTTTTAAAATTGCAACTCCTGATTTTTCTTACAATTTCTTGCTTTCACTATTCTCTCACTGTATAGGGGCAGCACAGCAGACTGACGGGTGGGAGAATCAGTACAGTGCCCCGAGTTGCAGAAAGGCACTTTAGATACCCATCTTTATTTCCTCTTAATCTTTAGGTTATCTAGATTTACCAAAGTCTGGTATCACTTAATGAGATTTGCCAAGAACAATGCAGTGCTGCCCAGCTTTCTCTGTAGGCTGACCTGGAGCTCTGCCTGAATCCTCCCCTGCTAATATGCCTGGAGAATGAAAATAGGGCAGGAAAGAGTAGCTCTGCAGGGGGACCTCAGGAGTTGTGCTCAATGCTCTGAGTATGGACCCAACAAAGTGCAAAGTAAACGTTGAAGTAAAGCAACTGTTACCAGAATTACATCTGTTGTTTGGAAGATGGCTGTCCATTGCAATGCAACTGCAAGTTGTCAAAAATTGGAAGTCATGAGAGTAACATTTCCCAGCAAGCTCTTTGGCAGTCCATTTCCCTGACAAAATTTAGCAGTAATTTCTACCCACCTGCAGCATCCATCCACTCCTGATTAGCTGAAGCTTCCTCAGATTTTTGTCCCTTAGGTGTTGGTAATGGAGTAGTTGATTTGTTCCTTTTTTCCTTTTAGCACTTGGTACTACTGTCTTGCTTTTTTCCCCCCTGAAGTGCAGCAGCCTCATTCTTCACTTGTCGCTTCTTTTTTTTTGTCGTTAGTATAAGCCACTGGTGGAAGTAAATATATATCAAAATAGTTTAAAGTAACCTTGTGTCCCTTGACATTCTCCGTATTACACTATGAGTGCTGCATTTGTGATAGTCTAGGAGAGCAGTCACAAGTCATTTCTATGTGTAAACCTGTGTGCATGAAGAAATTCAGAATTGGCTTATCCCTCTGCTAAGGGCACTCTAATGCAAGATCCTTGTCCTAATAGTTAAAACCCTCTCTGAGACTTAACCACTTTTCTTGAGAGATCTTTACTTGGGATTCCTCCATAGGATGTTCTATTACAGTTGCATTGCACTGGCACTGAGCAGCTGTTATTGAATTGGTAGCAGGGAAACTCCACATCACGAGGAGAAGGACTCATGGAAGCTAGATATTTAAGCTGAGCTGCTTCTCATAAAGCAAAGAAGTGTGCAGCACTGACTTAATCTTTGTGTACTTAAGTTGACTTAACCTTTGTGTACTGGGAAAGGCTTTACTCTCCCTAGCATGCGAAACATGTGTGCTACAGAAGGTTTCTTGAGGAAGAAGTACTGTACTGATTTCTACCAGCCCCCACCCTCCAATACTGCAGATATTTTCCCATATGGTCGAAAAGATGTTTTATTATCTCTACATGGATCACTTGTGTTTGTAGACACAAGCTTGGTTGTATATGAATCTGCTAGTGTAGAAAGAAACTGAGCAATTGCTGTGATTCCTATATTTTCATTATAACTGTAGTTATACTTACATTACTGTCATGAGTGCTACTTGCATTGTAAAGCTATAATTGAAACTTAGTTTTTAAAATCAAGCCTTAGGCTGTAAAAGGCTTACAAGGCTTTTGTTTATTTTTTAGAGCAATAGTTGTAAAACCATGTAACTGGTACCTGTCTTCCTACAAATCATGCCATTTTCTGCACAAGTGGATAAATAAATGTAGCAATTCAAATAAAAATATAGTTCTCTGTGTTGATGTTTGCGATGTAGTTACCCATGGCAAGCACAAAATTACTGGGAATATACATTAGACAGACAGTATGTTTTGAATGGCTTTCCTGAATAGGGAATGAACTCATTCAATGCTACTTTTTTTTCTAAAATGTTAGTTTGTTTCTCTAAAATACTGAGTTTGCAATGAGGTTAGTCTTTCTAATTTTTATTATCCTTTTAATTAATTGCAAGTGGTAGGTGAGAAAATGTGTTCTTCTGCTCATCTTCATCTGAAGCTTCATGTTTGGTGACAGTTGCTAGACTTTTAACCCAGCGAAACCTAAAGTAGTTTACAGAGAAATTAACCAGTTTCACTGTTTTAAGAGTTGCACTTGTAGAAAGAGGCATTGTTAAAAACAATTTAGGTCTTAGTTGAAGAGTATAACTGTAGCTTTCAGGTACAGCTTGAAGGCATGCTTTTGGCTGAGCTGTAGTTCAGCTTCTAAAGCTTGTTTCTATAGATATCACTTCTCTTAGAATTCTTGTAAGCTGGGTAAAACATCACTAGTAGAATTAGGGGAAAATGATATATAAGCAAAAGTGTAAAGTTAGAAAGGAACATTCATTTTCTGTACAGCTTTCAAACCGTTACCCTTGTCCTCTGAAAATAAAATTTCTCTGCACAGAAAATATGTGCTAATCCTTGAAGCATTCAACCATTGTTCTCGGGTTTTTGAAGTGGGATTAGTTTTTTTTAACAATGTAAAGACTGTGTTCACAATGTTGACTTTCTGGCATATATGAATGGCTATGCTGATGAGCCCTGACAACTCTTTCTGGGTCATTAGAAAACCATACTTCCCTGCTGGGAATTGGAGTTTGCATGGTTAAGTCAGCAGAAAGAGTCAGATTGCCACCCCCAGCCTCTCAGTTACTGCTTGTGGTGATCTGTGCCTCAGCACAAGTCCGTACCAGCCACCAGATCAAAAGCCTCAAATGGCAAATGGGGTAGCTGAGATGTGGATACACATCCTGGTCCCTTGCCTCGCTGGATGAGGAGTAGCCACTCCTTATCTGTGGCTGAGGCTGTGTCAGGACCTGACCACTTTTAACTGCCAGTTCTTCCTAGGTGTGAGCAGCACATACGGTGCGCTGTGCTGGTGCTAAAGAATGTCTACGGCAAAGCACTGCTTATCACAATTATTATTTATTTAAACTGAAACCACTCTTGAAGTAGATCAAGTAGTGCTTGACTTACATGTTGATACAAGCTGTCATAAAGAAAACTACTATGTTGTATTCATAATTTTCAAGTGAAAATTGAAAAAAATGGTCTTATTTTCTGAAGTGAGAAGTTTTTGCAGTGTGGTAAAAATAAAAGTGTTGAGTAGTATAAACATCTAGGCTGCTTTACTCTTTCACAATGAAAGGTTTGTATCTTACAAGTTACAGATTTTCGCAAACAGTTCTTGATCAAAATTAATTCAGAAACACAACAAATTAGGCCTTTTTACTAGTTGCTTTTGCTAGCTTTTACTCACTCCTAGAGTTATTATTCTAGTGTTGCTACGATTCAAAAATGCATTTCTTCATGATTTCTTCTATCTTTCTGAAATGAGATCTTCACATTCCCAGTATGGCATTCTCAGTGGGATATTTAGGAACTCAGGCAGCTGAGTGGGGTCTGGCTGAGAGTTTCACAGCCTGGATTAATAGGAACAGATGGTAGCCATAAAGAATTACTGAATATGGGTAACTAATTCCGGGTTGCTGGGAAGTGTAAACTGACATCTGTAGTGCTGGGTGTGGTCATAGGCTTGGACAGTTGCAAAGACCTTTGTTTCACATTTTCTGGATAAGTTTCTTGATTATTTTGCCTCTGGTTAACTAAATCTCACTCTCTCTTTTTGACTTTGTTGCTCAAGATAAATTTCCTCTTAACATGTTTTTTTTTTATTATTATTGTAACCTTGAATAATCTCAAAATAATTTTGGATAGAAAAAGTTACTTTTTTAAAAATAGTTTCTTCCAAAATGTGCTGTTCATAGATAGGACTAATGTTGAGGCTGAGTTGAACAGGACCCCACAGATGAAGTGGTTTTAACACTTAGAATCATGGAATATACTCAGTAAATTTTAAATTACTGCCTGTTTATTATTGAAGATTACTGCATTCTTTTTGTAACTGCTAAACTGTTTTCTTTTAATGAAGTGAGCAAACTAAGCTTTATTTTAATAAACTTTCACACTCTAGTCTGTAGGTGGTTCTTGTCTGTCTTCCTCAGGTGTCACGGCTCACTTTTTTCCATTTCATACCCCACAGTTTCCAGATTAAAAATATTCCTTGACTACAAAGAATTTCAGTATAGGAAAATCAGTACTGTGATAAATAGTCCCTCCTTGATTATGCTTTGTTGAATATTCATGTCTCTTTACTGTATGTGATTACCCTAGGCTGTTCTTCTGAGATACTGTCCTGGAGATGCTACAGAAAGGCCGTAACACTTTAATTATGGAGGAATTGTGTTCTGTATTGGCATGTTAATTTTTTTATGAGCTGGATTTACTTCTGTATCTTTTGAGCAAGGGAGAGCTTGAAACTTGAAATGAGTCTTGTGTAAGGCTAATGCTGTCTTCTTGGGGCATTGCATTTACTGTATGACAGTTGCGGTTGTTTCTACTGGATACAATTTGAGGTTTTCTTAAGTGGAGAAGGATTTTGTGGTTTTGATCCGTATAGATAACACGCAACAGTGAAAAAGCCTTCTTGTGGTTAACAGAAAGAATTATTTATCCAGACTCATTAAGATATGATATCATTAAGATATGATTGTTCTATAAATCTGAGACAATATTAACTAGTGAGTACCTTAATTTGCATGTAGCTTCAGATTGCTGTGGTCCTTGGCTCCTTCACAGCTGGATGCCACATAGTAACATAGGATTTTGGTTATAATTGCAATATTGGTCACACTGATTTGCGCTAGTGGCTAGATAGGGACATAAAGGTCTGGAATTACTTAATCTATTAGATGTTCAACAATACGGGTTCTTTAGCTGTGATGAACCAGCTCTCTGCAATTAAATAAATTAGTACTAAAATACTAGACTTAAATGAAGGCTGCTGATATTGGACCCTCGTTCTAGAAGAGATGCACCTAAGTCTGTCCATTACTGTGATTTGTGTTCTCGTGTGGTTTTGGTGCTGCTGGTTTGTCCCGCTGCCCTTGTGCATTTCAGTACTCTGCTGTAGCCCAGTACAGTTGTGCCACAGCTAAGAAATTGACTTCTACTAATCTGATGTAGGGGAGATACTAAATGGGAAAGTGTGCTGCCTATCATCCTTGAAATAAATTTCGGTAACCAGTTATAAACTGCTGATAATGCCTTTACTGGATATGTGCAGTGGGTGGGAAGCCTAAATATTAGAGGGGACTTGAGCTTTCCCTGCTGTTCACACTCAAATACAAGCTGTGCAATGAATATTTTAGATTTATCTGCTAGAGGAATGGTTAGTGTACTAGAACGGCATTCAAATGCACTGCTTTCTCAAGTATTTCCTATTAGCGTGTTTAATAAGGCACTCTGTTATCCCCTTAGGTTGACTGTCATTACTGAAAGCTGAAGTGTTAACTGTAACAGCACAAAAGAACTCTTATGAGACTGTAAAAGGGCTTAATTTCTGTTTAGGTTGAGCAACATAATTGTAATATTTTGTGGAGCTATCTGTAGACTATGAGGTGGCTGATTGTTGACAGCTCCTGTTATGTGTGTTTGTGAAAGCTAATGGTCTTTTAAAATAAGTATCCTTTGCAGTTAAAATGTATCCCTTCTGTCAGTGATGAATTTCTTTTCTCCACAAACTATTTAAATCGATTCTTCTTTGATGGTAAAGATTATACAGTTATTGTAGAACTTTCCAGTTCTTTCAGGAAGTTAACCAGCATGTTGCCCTTGTCCTGAATTTTACTACTCAGATGTGAGCAATGTTCTAAAATTATCAGTTGGCAAGAAAGCTGGTTTTGTCAGAGTAAAGCAAAAACCTTAAAGTATAATTCTGTGGGAACACAAACTGAAAGAAAATACTTGATGAAAGTCTCTTTGTCTGTATAATCTGACATACTTCTAGGGTCAATCATATTTCCAAGGCACTAAATTTAGATTGCATGTCCAGTATCCAAGATATAGGAAGTTTACCAGATTTCCTACAAGGTTGCTGGGAGAAAACATTAGCTCAGCTGTAGGTTGGCAAGTTTCCCCTTTTCACCTTAGGAATGTACTGTTTACTTACACTCCCCTCGCACCCCCGCAAAAAGCTCACCTTGGCTTTGTATTCAAACTTTCTTGTAGCATAGCAACCTCTGCTAATATTTAATTCCTGGTTCTCTTTGCCATAAACTTGCTTCTTCATGAGGTTGCCTCCATAAATCCTCTGTCTGTGGAACCATTTATGCTTAGAATCCTTACAATTAACACAAACCATTACGGGATGCTTCTTAATTAAGTGAATTTTGAAGTTGGTAGCATTAAAATGTAACATTTTAATGAAAACTTGCTCTTGCAAGTTCATTCCAGGATATGAGAAATATTATACCTTGGTTAAGTACCTCAGTGCAGCTTTATAAGTTAGTGAAGGATGTTCTGAAAGGAAATGTTTTAGTTTCTGCCTGTTCATTTGGAGCTCCTAACAACACAAATTTTTGTAATAAGGTGTGTATGTTCTTTGTTAATAGAGATTAATGGCTGAGTTTCTGTACTCTGAAATAGGATCAGAGATTTCTTTGTGCCTTTTTTATGATTATCATTTTAGTTTCCAGCTGGACAGTCTGGAGTCCCATGGTGGTTCAGGTCACTCCATTGTCATAACTACCCCTGCCTATGACCCAGTACAATCTTGATGTCATCGTGAACTGTTTAAAGGAGAGAAGTGGTACAAACGCCTTGAGAAGCAGGTGGATGTCCTTCTAGCTGGTCGTATTCCCTGATTTGCTTGGTTTTCGTGCAAAGGGTCAGCACAAGCTGGACAGGAGGGACAGAACCATGATACAAAGAGACACCAGTTCCTGGATGTGCCTCCTCAGCACTTCTAGTTAGCCATCAGTCGTCTTTATTACTAAGCATGGAAGACTGAGTTGTAGCAACAACAAAAGTTCGTCAGGAATCCTTCCCTATGTTTTTGCTGCTCCTGACACTGGTTATTGGCTGATGCCAGTGAAAAGACTGACACTTACATTCCTACTACCTTAGAGCTTTTTTACTGTGCTAGGAGTAAAAGTGCCTCTCATTCAATATCCTGCCTCCAGCTTTTGTTGCTCATCTGTTGTTTTTATGACGCACCTTCCCTCCTATCTGCAGGAGAGATGACGGGAGCTGTAGTGGAAGTCCTGATCTGGACAGGGTACATCTATATCTGTCTGATCTTGCAAAAAAAAGTCTCCTTAGCATTTATGCTCAAATACATTTTATAAACAATAACTTGGATTCCTTTTGTAGTCCTTGTGTTTTCTACCATAATCTCATTTCTTAAAATATAATTCTAATTATCATAGGAGCTCTCCTTCATTGACCTTTTTATTTCTATTGTCAGTAGGTTTGTTGACTTCATTTCTGAACTTTTTAATGAATTCTTTATGATGCTTACAGGTTCATACTGGAAATACCTTTCTGGATGATAAAGTGATTCTAAGATGTCTTTTCACACCTCTGTTCTATTGATTGTCTTAAAATTGAGCTGTGTGCAGACTTGTCTCTGCTTTCTGATGGTAAGTCTGCAGATTATGTTAGGAGCCCTAGTAATTAGTCTCCTAAGTGATTTTAGGAGTGAAAAAACATTTAATAATGGTGATTTCAGCCTGTTGTGTCATCTGATGCTTCCCATATAATAATTAGATGCATCTTCTGGTCAAAATTTAAGGAACCTTCTGTTATGTGTTTTCTAAGGTATATCCTTTAATAAGGACAGAAAGTTCATGCCTTGGTTACTCAAGTGGATAAAGCCTAGACTTGCCTGCTCTCTTTTTTCATTTTTCATTGCTGTGGTGCACAGTGTAGAGATTCAGCCTTCTCTGACAGATTTCCAGTTAATTGCTTTCATTTTCTTTTTCTCATATCTTGTCACTTGTCAGCTCTATTAGTTAGGTAGTAATATACTTGCCTGAAGCAAGAATCTTTTATGTGGTGTGAGCAGTTTAACAGTGAGAGCATATTAGAAAATGTCAAAGTGTAAATGAAAGCATTCTCATATGAAAGATTAAGGAAAGATTCCAGTGCAGCTGTATTTGTTTTGCTAGGAAAGCTGTTCTTTGTTTTAAAATTTCTTAAATATCTAGCTATTAAAATAATTACATAGCAAATACTGGTTATGTATTTTAGAGGTTTTTATACTTGACTAATAGTTAAAGCCTTGCTTCTGACTATGCCTTTTCAGAAGAACTTACTCTCCTACATTCTAGTGTGTCTTAAATGGAAATCAGAGGAGGAAAGTTTAGAGAACGTCAATGCATTCTAAGGCAACTAAAAGTAAATGAGTAATATAAATAACACTAGAGAATCTAAATCATTATTCTTTAAAGTGATATGATTTTTTCCCTTATTTTGATCTGTTTCAGAATAGCTATTTTTACTCCTGGTGGTTTTTTTCGGGAAGAACTTTGCTTTTGTGTGTGAATGCTTTGCTGCGTGACAGTCAGATAAACTGGGAAGGCTTTCCTAATTGGCTCCTCCTGTTTCCTGAAACCTCTTGCTGCACTCTTTCAGACTCAGAGTAACAAAGCATATGTTTTGATATTGAAATGATAATTGAAAATGTGTGACAAATGTGTCTTCTGAATTGAGATTTTTGCTTGAATGTTTTGAACCTGTAGGTTTTGGGACACACAGTAGAGGAAGTAAGGTCTGAATAGAAATCCAGAAAGGCTGTTTTAGACAGCAACATTGTGAACACATTTCTCAGGGCGAGAAAGCTGACATAGAAGTTGCAGAATTACGGAGTTATTTTGGCTGGAGATCCACATGTTGAGATGGTCAAGGCCTAAGTGAGCATGGTTCTGGGCAGCTTGCTCTAGCTGCCCCTCCTTGAACAGAGGTTAGACTAGATCTTCAAATGTTTCTGGCAATGTAAGCAATTCTGTGTGATTTTGAACTAATACTCTAATTCCTTAGGTTTCCCTAAGAAATGTCGTGCTATTTATTGCAGGTTTGGTAATAAATAATTTCAACTCTTGTATTAATGCTAGCTGAATAGCTGGTATCACTGGCTAGCTTGTGACAGGACTGTTGAGGTGTGCAAGCTTCCTTTTCTCTGTTTATTCCTGTAGTCATTAACTTGTGAGAAGAATGCAGCAGAAACAATGTATCTGTTGTCATGATGCCTCTTGTTTGTCTCGTCATGACTTTTACAAACGTTTTAAGTTTCATACCACCCCTATGTTATGCGACAGGTTTTAGTTTCACCTGTAAGAGGCAGGTGGTGTAGCTGGGGCTACCAGTGGTTCTAGCAGCATCTTAGGGCTGATGGTGGGCACTGACTATTAGTGAGAGCTGCTGGTCTGGCCAATGGTGTGACTCTTTTGGATGCCTCAGAAGTGTTTTTGGCTGGCATGTTTTGAACAAGATTCCTCTGCAGGTCCTGTGTAAAATCAGTCTTCATTGAGAGTCGAAAGGCGGTAAAAGGTAACTTTTTTACAAAGCCTTGGTTTTGGTTCTGCACATCTTTCTAACTGCTTTCCAGTAAAAACCACATACAGATGTTGCCCTCTGTACTTCTCAAATTAGCTTCACTACATGATTATGTCAAAAATACATCTTAACATACAGTCCTAGGAAGCCTATGGGAAGATGGCCACACCGCAGTGGGGGAACAAGCATGGGCATTAGAGGTGACATGCCCAAGGCAGAGGGGTGGATGGGGGAGCAGAAAGGCCCAGCCTCACTAGCAGGGCTGCCACAGCTGTAGGGCCCTTGCTCTCTGCTCTGGTGGCAGCCGCTGCCTTGCGTGAGTCCTCAGTGGCTTTTGTTTGCAGCAAGTGGACACACTCCTGTGCTTTCCCATAAAGGATTTCCTCTTTTATGTGTGCTGTCTCCATCACTTTAACTGTCATTACTTCAAATACTGACGTGAAAGATGGGAGAGAAATACCCCTAATGGTGGGCTGGGTTTGAAAGTTCTCTTCTCTGTCAAGTATGCAAAGGACTATTTGAATGATTCTTTCCATGGTGCATTCTGGTTGGCTTTGAAAATTGGTTGAATAAAATTTTAATGCTCTTTTTTTTCCCCTGACATTTTTATTTGGGTTTTTTATTCTGTGCTGGTTGCTCAGTCAGTAGGAGGTGGAGGCATTGGCATATCCTGGGAGGCTCTGCTGGGATCTGGGTTATCATGCTGAGAGGCTGCTGTGAGTGTTTACCTATTGCAACAAAGGATCTTCTCATGCTCTTTTATTATTAAACAATCTGTATTCCTTGCTTGAGTTTTTGGAGGCTCCCAGCAGTCCTGTCAGGCTAACCTTGTTGCTAAAGATGAGTTTGTGCTCTTAGTGGTGGGTCAGCCAGGCAGTGGGGCGCTGGCTGAAGCCTCTGCCATCCCACGATGAAGCTCTTCTACTGTGACACAAGCCAGGAACCATAGCTGTGCTTCAGGAGTCATGTGCACACTTTTAGGTGACCCCATTTCTTGCTGGGGCTGTGGCACTGGCCTGTGCTGGTGTGGGATTGTCTGAAAGGACCTGGTGGAGATGCCCCAGGCTGGAAGATACGGTGTCTCTGATGGTGCTTGGCTGTGCTCACTGTGCTCAAGTTGTATCTCAGCTGACTTCAGTCAAATGTGATTTTGGGTGGCTGCTGCCAATGTACTTCCAGTGATAACTACAAAAGAAATCACTGTTACTTGTCAGTATTGGTTATTGTAAGGAAATAGGGATTTGGGCCACCAAAGCATGTGCTGCACCCAGGTGTGCTCTTTATATGCTGTGGAACTCTGTTTTTACAGTTTGTGCATGTTCCTTGTGGACATTTCTGTGTTTTGCGCAAATGACTCATCGCGTAGTTAGTAGGAAATAGTACCAGTGTTAAGACAGAATAAAAAGCAGCTGTGGTTTAGCATTAGTCCTTGTTTCCTTATGGTGATAGAGTTTTTAGCATTGAATCATAGAATGTCTTGGATTGGAAAGAACCTTAAAGATCATCTAGTTCCAATCCCCCTGCATGGGCAGGGATGCCACTGTCCAGATTAGGTTGCTCAGGGCCCAGCCAACCTGTCCTTGAAATAGCACATGGAATATTTTTAAACTAAGTCAAGAAACAATTTATTCAATAACAATAATGAAATTACACAATAATAATAATAATGCTTGGCCTTGTTTTAGGCTGTGGAAACCATGCTAAAGTTCTCTGTAAACAGAGTTTTGTGAACACTTGATGTCTTCAGTTAGTTACTTCGACTTTTGTGTGCTTACTTGGATCATAGCTTCTCTTTCTTTCAAAACTATAGTTATATCTATCCTTTTATTTAATCTCAGTATACATGCAATGCGAATTGAAGAAAGTTATTATTTGTATTGTTACATTAAACCTTGAAATTCTGGTACAGCCGCTAGCAACCATTTGCTCTGGGTATGCTTCTAGAGTTTGTTAGTTGCGTTTTCTTTGTTTTCGTCCTTTGGAACTCAGAAATCAAATTTGTCCAGCTTATTCCATTTAAATGTGTGCAGATTGTGACTGGAGTAGAGTTAATTTTGTAAACAGTCTTAAGTTTAGATCCAAAATATAGCCCATACTGGCTGCTATGAAGAATATTAACTCTACCCCAGCTGAAGCCAGCACATTCTCCACCCCTTATTCCATCTAGATGCAGTGCATTCTTATTACCTATGAACCCCCTTCCCATCCTTTCATATAATACACAGATATCATTCCCACAGTCTATGGACCACCCCTGTGAAATGTCTATAAATTGTCCATAAATGTCCATTGAGTTCCTTTAGTCCATGACTTTGGACTCCATCTGTTAGGGTGGTCACTCAGGGCAGGAGAGGTGGTGTTTTCTGTGGAGTTACAGGGCACTAAAGGCAGCTCAGTTCGGGTCACTGCTTGTAATGCCCAGTCTTGGTCAGCAACTCAGCCCCGCGCAGCCGCTCGCTCACTCCCTGCTGGCAGGATGGAGGAGGGAATTGGAAGAATAAAAGTGAAAAAACTTGTGGGTTGGGGTAAAGACAGTTTGGTAGGTATAGCAAAAGCCACACACACAAGCAAAGCAAAACAAGGAATTAATTCACCACTTCCCACTGGCAGGCAGGTGTTCAGCCATTTGCAGGAGAGCAGGGCTCCATCATGTGTTACGGCTGCTGGGGAAGACAAACTCCACAACTCTGAATGTCCTCCCCTTCCCCCTTTTTCCCCCAGCTCTATATGCTGAGCATGATACCATGTAGTCTGGAATATCCCTTGGATCAATTGGGGTCAGCTGTCCTGGCTGTGTCCCCCTCACAACTTGTGTACCCCCAGCCTCCTCACTGGTGCGGTGGGGTGAGAGGCAGAACAGGCCATAACTCTGTGTAAGGAACAAAGAAAACATCCCTGAATCATTAACACTCTTTCCAGCACAAATCTAAAATATAGCCCTATACTAGCTTCTCTGAAGAAAATTAACTGTCTCAGCCAAACCCAGCACAAAGTAGTATTTTGTGATGAAAATGTGGTGTAGTATCTCTTTCGATTTTATAACTGTAACTGAATTTATTCTTGTAGGTGTAGCATCTATGACTGTGCCAGTGTACATCGCAGAAGTGGCTCCACCGCACTTACGAGGCAGATTAGTCACCATTAACAGTCTCTTCATCACTGGAGGGCAGTTTTTCGCGAGTGTTGTCGATGGAATCTTCAGCTACCTTGCGAAGGATGGATGGAGGTTTGTGAGCCTTCCTTGCTAAAAGCAAGGTGACATAGTCATGATTTGGTTGACAGCTATTATAACTCACGTTGGTAAAACAGAATTTACATGGAAAGTGGTAAAACTGTATACTAAAATGGAGCTTCAATAACTAAATCTTGCCAAAATAGATCCATACTGCTTTCACTTAAGCTTAATATTCACAGTATGCGCAGGTTTTTTGACTTAACTGAACTTAAACATGGAAGAGCAATAAATATGCATCACAAGCTTGAATGATTGTCATGATGTTTGTGAAGGTAGCTTGCCTTTTGCCTTTAAAATAATCACATGCTGATTTTTCAACAGGCAAATTTCCAGTGAGTAATATGCTGTATGTGCAAAATAGAGGTGAATTTTGAATATTCTTAATCTGAGCAGTGGTGATCTATCAGAATTGAAGGATATTGTAGCATAAATTTATACTTAAAAGTTTGTTATAGAATAATAAAAATCTATTTTCTGGGCAGCACAAACCCAGTTCTCTCAGCCTCTTCTTTTAAGTCACATGCTCCAGTTGTATGACTGTCTTAGTGATCCATTGTTATTCCTGGTTTGCAGCTTTCTCCTATATTCGTAGTCTCAGCCTTCCAAGTGCAGCATGGGGTGTTGAGTAGTGAAGAGCAATTGTTTCTGCAGCTTGCTGGCACGTGCTGGGTGACTTTTGCTAAGGCAGTAATGCTGTGTTTTATGTACATGCCAAGTGCTGCTCTGCTGGATTGAGTTGGAGCGAAGTGAAGTCAAAACTTTCTGTGAAGAAACAGGCTGTCACCTCAGTGAGGAGGTATCCAAGTATTCTCAGCTGCACTGCGGGAGCTGTTAATTGGGAATGGTGTACTGTCCTCAGCTAGTTTAGTGCAACCTAAGGCTGAGCAGGCAAGAGTACGGATGGTCTGTCACCTGGAAGGAGTGGCCAGCAAATGCCTAGAGAGAAATCACAAATGTTTACTCCTGAGTCATAACATATAAGAAGGAACATTACAGCAGTTATTGTATCTCTTACTGACTGAGTGGCTAAGCACTGGAGTGCTGCAACAAACAATAAGGAACTTTACTTTTTCTTGGGTCTGCTTGTTCTTGGAAATGCTGGATATTAAATTAAAAGTAAACCAAAGAAAACAAATATTTAATGTGACCCTTATGTCAGGTTAGCTTTATAAACCCTGCTAATGCCATCTTAATAGTATTGCAGCAGTATGTCAGAGAAGGAGAAATGTTACAGCAGACTTATTAAATTTCATGCTGGATTTTTTCAGGTCTGCTAGACATCTGGCTTCAAACGCAAAGTCTTGTAATCTATATAGGAAAGAACTATATTAGATTTCTGAAAGCTGGCTCACTGCATTAAATGTCTAAAATTGCCTGCTTTTACTCTAAATTGATTATATCAAAGTGGCTTGCCCTGAAAAGTGCAACAACTCTAGAACTTGCAATGGATGTTCTCTCAATTAAACACTTTCTTTCTGGCCTGCTCCTTTTACTCAACTTTGACCAGAATTTTGTAGATTGGAAACTAACTTTAGTGAGGGAGCACTGTCTGTACATTTCTTTCTTGCGTGTGATAAACAATCCAATACAGTCCAACTGGTAGCTTTAACAGGCTGGATCAAGCTTTTGGGAGCCTTGATTGATTTTGCCTCCTAAGATGATTGCAGGCACCCAACTGCTTAGTTCTGGAGGCTCTGCTGCATTTAAGTGACTGAAGGGCTTTGGAGGAGCAGAAATTTAAGTAATAGAAGTCTGAAGGACTAAATTTCCTTACTTAGATGCATTAAAACATACTTTTGCATGCACTTTGACAGGATAAAGCAGTTGTTTTTAATCTCTATGAGTTTGTTTTACTCTTCATTTGTAATAGAAAAGGCTTTCTGAATACCACTCCAAGGAAGATATTGAATCTACAATTTGGTGAGCTTCAATGGTCTGTGTATTTTGTATACAGCTACCAAAATGTCAGTGGAGAAGGAAAAGCATAGGAAGAAATGAGGCCACTAATGAATGAGAGCATTAGTGAATGAGGAAGGAGAACATTAGTGAATTAGTGACACTGTTAGATATGTTGAACAAAAATGACTCAACTAATAAGCCTTCCAGAAACTTTGTGGTTTGAATTTATTTTCTTTCATGTACTTTTCTTTTTTAACTAATGATGAGCTATATAATTTTTAAGGTGTTACAAAAAAAAAAAGAGATCTACTCACTGAGCTCTTTCTAGAGCAAGATTTGCTTGTATCACTTTTGGAAATTTTGGCTGGTTTTAAGAACTGAAGGGCTCAGCTTCGGGGTGGGAAGACTGGTGTGCATGCACATTGTCCTGGGATGGCCATCCTCTTTGCATTGCCTTTTGGGTATTCTTTTTACCATTCTCTAGTTTTCTGCCTGTTGTACTGCCCACGTTTTTCTTTGTTAAATCCACAAATGCTTCTAAGAAAGTATTTTTCCATTTTTACTCAAAATGCGTTTGGACTTGACAAATACATTTGATTCATTGCCCTAACGTAAGGTTTTCAATAATGGTTGTTTTCTCTTTCCTACTCAATTAGCAATCTCATGCATGCTTTATAAAAAGATCCAGGTGAGAGACTGCAGAATCACCTGTGAAAGCATGCATCCTGGGATATAGAGAGGAGCTAGAGGAGAGATTAGCAAATCTCCTTAATCTCCTGACTGATGTCAAGGTGTGAATCTGTTTATGAGTACAGGCTACCTCAGTATTCAGAGGTACTGGTTTCTGGAGGTGTTTTAATGATTATATCCACTGATGTGAAACCCGTGATAACAGCAATAATGTACGGGTGACACCAGCACTGTTTAAAGTCTTTAATGAAAGTGAAAAGAATCTTGGAGAAGTGTAAATGGGAAAAGGTCAGATTTAAAAAGCAGAACAAAATTATACATTGTTCTGCAATTCTTTTTATCCTTTGTTTTACTGAAGAAATATAAAACTGTCATGTGTATAGACCAGAGCCACCCGTGAAAATCGGTGGCGTGCTTGTCTTCCACAGCCTTTTCCCCCACTTTGGATGGAGCAAATAGCCCTTTCCTGGGTGTTGCCACAGGTGTCAGTGCTGATCTTTGGAAGCATAAATGTGCTTTTGCCAGTAGTAATTCTCTGTTGAGTAGAGAACTAGCCGTAATGCTGCAGATAGTTACCCTTGGGCATCTAAAATGCACTTTTGATTTAAAACCTAACACTGCATCTGACTGAAGATTTAAAAGCGGACTCTCTAAACGATCTGGTGTAAATTGCTGTCCTGGTGAAATGAACTTTTTGCAGTGTTTCTGTTAATAGTCAGAAATTTTCAAAAGTAAAACTGGCACATATGTCTGTGTATATGTACTACTGACTAAATTATGCATTTTTCTCTGGCTTTTTTTTTGTTTGTTTGTTTGTTTTTAATTTGTCAATGAAACAATTAGCAGGATTTCAATCTCATTTTTGACATCAGCAGTACCCAGTTTTCTCCATGCATTTGCTTTCCCTTTCTGTTGACTATTGTCACTGAAGGGTTTATCAGTTTCCAAACGAGTAGAACATTTCAGGATTTTTATTTAGTCTAACTTAGTGTCCTGAAGGACCAGTGACAGTAGAGTCAGCGGTGGCATAATAGTCAACATGTTCTTGAGATTTCCTGGAAATGAAGGAAAGGGTCATGTTTTCTAAAATAGCTGCAGAATATGATTCTTGCCCCCTTAACTTACAGTGAGAAAGAATATGAGGAGTGGAAGATTTCATCTGTAAACACAGTTCGAGTAGCTGTAACTGAATCTTCTCATAGTGTGGTTTTGTAGGCAAATATTAGGTATTTATGCATTTGTTTGTTTATTTCCAGGTACATGCTGGGCCTGTCGGCTGTACCAGCAGTTATACAGTTTCTTGGGTTCCTGTTTCTTCCCGAAAGTCCCCGCTGGCTCATTCAGAAAGGCCAGACTCAGAGAGCACGGAGAATTCTGTCTCAAATGCGCGGCAACCAGGCGATTGATGAGGAGTACGACAGTATCAAAAACAACATTGAAGAAGAAGAAAAAGAAGTTGGAGCAGGTATGCTGAATACTTGTTGGCCATTCTGGCTGTCAATGAGGAGATAAAAATCAGAAGTGTTGAAGCTGTAGCCTGTAGGAACTTGTTGTTTTGCTTTTTCTTGTCTGTTTTGCTCTTTGAAGTATTTAATGTACAGGCAGCTTTGAAAATGGAGATATTGCTATGATCCTGCACTTTTAAATTAGGTTCTGATTTCTTAAGTGAGGGAAAAGTAAAGTTGTGTAGGATTCTAAGTTTATACCACCTACACTTGTGTGAGAATTGATTTCAGAAAATTGATCAGTTTAAGAATGCACATCTCCAAGAGTGGAAATAATAAAATAAACTTTGGTTTCTTTCATCAGTGGAAAAGGCCAAACAGACACCAGGGAGGTCAGAAGGCATTGTACATGCCTCAGTTATCCAGAGGCCCCTTCCCAGAAAACTGCATTCTAGACAAGAAGCCTTTGGAAAGATTCACAAAACTAGGCCTGTAATACAGAGATTCTTTTTCCGTAAAAGCAGCTTCTGAAAGTCCTTTTGATCTGCCCTCAAGAGAATAAGGCACCTAAATCAAATCCTTTTTTCACTCTTTTGAATCTTTATGCCATGTTTGCTCAAAACTTTGTGTTCATGTGTATACTTATTTTATAAGATTACCATTCGATTGACTTTCTGTACTCTGCATATTTTTTCTTTCCTTTCTGCTGGAAGTGTAAACCTGGGAATGTCAAGTAAGGCTCTTAAGTAAGAGTTATCATTGATAGGAAAATACTATAACTTCTCAGAGTTGGTGAAAAGAAAAATGGATGTTACATTACATCTATGTAAATTGAGATTCGGCATCTTATAATACCTATTCTCACTGCCTCATTGAGTTTGCCTTTGAACCTTACAATAAATAAATATGTGTCTGGAAAAAGTTACTTGACAATATAGTTGAAGGATTTTCTAAATATTCTTGACTAGTGTGAAGCAGGGCTGGGGTTTTTTCCTCACATTATGTTTTTGAGGCTTTGGATACTTTTTTTTCCCAGTTCTTTGGGGTTGGAAAATGAAGTTCATTGAAGCTAATTTGTTAAAAAGATGAAGTGGCTATTCATAGAACAGCTTGGGCTTAAGAGTCCTGTACTGAGGGTCTTCATTATAATAAGGGATTGGGGTATTCAGTTCTGTGGGAAACCACCTAATATCTAGTGTTAAAGTTTAACGCTTTGTAGAAAGAAAAGGAACAGGCATTTGGCCTACTCAGTCCCTTGTTTTCCATCACTGGGCTATAGGGTATGACCTTGCTTCTCGCTCTTAAATATTTTATCATGATGCTTCTTCACAACTGTGAATCAAATGTGGTGTTGTAGGTGCAGTAGGACTGACTCCTTTGTTAAATTAGTCCTCTATACATTTGTAACTTGGACTGGGGCACTAATTACGAGATTGCTGTCAGGGATATGCAGGTGTCTTGGTTTGCCCCACACACTTCCCCAAAAACTTACTGTGTTCCTGGAGTTTAGTTAAATGAAGCACATTCCTAGGAGAAAGCTTGGTTACAGAGAATCAGTGTTTTCCTCTCAGGTAATCTACAGCTTCAGAGTTGTCACCCAAGGGCATTAAAAAAATGAAGGTAGTTACAAGTATATGCTGTCTCATTCGTTAAAAATGCTTAGCAGATAGGTGTTAGACAGCTATAGTCACTTCTGATTTTGCTTATAATTGTACTTAATCTCATTTCACTCAAGATCTTCATTGTTGTAAAGAGGTATGCTGTGTGTCAGCATCAAGACATGCATTGCTTTTGTTAGCTTTCCATGACTTACAGGTGGTATTTACAGGTGGTGTTAAATTGTAATTGCTTTCATTTCTTGAGGAGTTGTCTGGATCCCCAGTGTTGAATTTTGCTTGTGTGGTGCAAAAGCAACTTTCTGTTCATGGTTTCATTGGCAGGTTTTCAGGTATTGACAACTTAAACGTGTGCCTCTGCAGAGACTTTGCTCCTTTTTTTTTTTTTTGCTATAGATATATTGGTTGTGGGGTTTTTTTGTTTGTTTGGGGTTTTTTATAGATATGACCGTAGAACTTTTTTTTTATTAATTTCTCCTATTTGTGGCAGACAGTGTTTTAAAATGCTAGTTAATAGCAATGACAAATGACTGTAATTCCTATCAGACGTTTTCAACCTCATTCCAGTTTCACAAAAAAAACTTTAATAAACCTAAACTTATAGTATGTGTACATGACATTCAAGGAAAGATGACTTTGCTGATTGAAAATCATCTGGCTTACTTTTAGGTGGAAGTGCCTTTTCCTTTCCTGTCATTTTATTTCTTGAAAAAGGACAGATGCTCTTTTTCACTGACTGATACACAAGCATCTTTGCCAGTTCCTTAGGGCATCCCTTCCTAAGTGAAAGTAAGGCTGTGTTTGACTCCTTCTCTGCAAGGGAGTAACACAATGTAGCCATAACATATTCTCCAGTCTCACACTAAAAAACTGTAATGCCTTTTGTTACTGTTTCATCAACTGTTCTCATCACAGCAGAATGAATCATAGGGAAACTTCATCTGTATTGTTTAAGCTACTTTAAAATTTGGTTTTAATGTGTGTCATAAAACTAGAGAACTTAATTGCAGTTTTCACAGGGTCATCAAGCAGCTTCTGTCTTCAAAATGACAAAAAATGCCTTTAGCAACAAACTTCTGCTTCAGAAGTCTTCTGTACAGTTATGGGATACCTGTTAAGTGAATGATTCACATTTCTGTATCCTTTCCAATACATTCAATCAAATCAGTGCTGCTGATACTGCTTAGCAGCGTATATTTTAGCATTTTGAGATTGGCATCAGGAAAATAATGTATCTTTTTGACAAATACTTTTCTCATGACTGGTTATGCAAATGACATTTTTTCTGGCAGCCATGGATACTGCTTTTGCATGCTCTGTTCTGTACTTACAGTGTGACTTCTGGTGTTGTAACCTTGCATTTTGAGAAGTGGAGGGGAGGGCACTGCATTCTGCAGTAGTATTGCAAGACAAGTCAAATCTTGGTCAAGTCCAGCTAATCATCATCTGTTACCATCATCCCACTCTCAGATGCGGTAGTGCAAAATCAAGCTGTTGATAGGAAAATTGGAATGAGGGAGATTTTAGAAACAGTGTTCCCCAAGAGTTGTGCAGAGTAGTTTATAGGTGCAGAGGGGCCTTCTCCTTCAATTATGCTGTGGATCTCAGAGATTCCCCAGAGTTTAGCTTAGGTTCTGAAGCCTCATGGAGAGAAAAGGGAGAGTGGTCAGGACGGGTTTGCAGTTGAGAGAAGGATCAAAGACATTGCTGGGAGAGCATTCTGGCACAACTCTTCCTATCAAAACAAGTCTGACTCACACTGCTGCTGAATTGTAGTTTTTAGTACAGTTAAGGCACAGGTTCTGTACTGCACCTTAGTTAAAAATAGGCAATCAAATCATAGCAATGCAGGTAAGTGCTGGCACAGGGGCTTAATCACAGAATCACGGAGTGGTTAGGGCTGGAAAGGACCTTAAAGATAATCTAATTCCTTCTAGTAAAAGTAAAAAAATTCCTTCTACTAAAACCTTCTAGTACACCAGGTTACTCGGAGCCTCATCCAGCCTGGTCTTGAACACCTTCAGGGATGGGGAATTCAAAACCTCTCTGGGCAACCTGATCCAGTGCCTCACCACCCTCACAGTAAAGAACTTCCTTTTAATATCTAACCTAAACTTACACTCCATCTTAGGGCCATTTCCCCTGTCCTGTCCCTACATGCCCTTGTAAAGAGTCCCTCTCCAGCCTTCTTGTAAGCCCCCTCTGCCTACTGGAAGGCTGCTCTTAGAGCTCTCTGGAGCCTTCTCCAGGCTGAACATCCCCAACTTGCTCAGTCTGTGTTTGTAGGAGAGGTGCATCAGCTGTGTGATCAACTTACTGGCCCTTCTCTGGATTCCTTCCAGGTCCACATCTGTCTTGTGCTGGGGGCCCCAGAGCTGGATGCAGTACTCCAAGGGGGGTCTCATGAGAGCAGAGTAGATAGGGAGAATCCCCTCCCATGACCTGCTGGTCACATCTCTTTGATGCAGCCCAAGATGTGGTTGGCTTTCTGGGCTGCCAGGACACACTGTTGGTTCATGTCCAGCTTTTTGTCCACCAGCAGCACCCTCAAGTCCTTCTCCACAGGGCGGCTTTCAATCCATTCTCTACCCTGTATTTGTGCTTGAGATTGCCGTGACCCTGCTGCAGCACCTTGCACTTGGCCGTTTTGAACTTCATGAGATTCTCTCACACTCACCTCTCAAGCCTGTCAGGATCCCTCTGGATGATATCCCCTCCCTCCAGAGTGTCAGCTGCACCACACAGCTTGGTGTTGTCGGCAAACTTGCTGAGGATGCACTTGATCCCACTGTCCATGTTGCTGACAAAGGTGTTGCCATACTGACCCCTGAGGATTGTCACTTGTCCCTTCTCTCTACCTGGACATTGAGCTGTTGACTGCAAGTCTTTGAGTGTGACCATCCAGCCAATTTTTTATCCACTGAGTGGTCCATCCATCAAATCCACGACTCTCCAGTTTTGGGACAAGGATGTCACACAGGACGACGTCAAATGCTTTACACAAGTCTAGGCGGTTGATATCTGTTGCCCTTCCCTTATCCACCACTGCTGTAACCCCATCGCAGAAGGCCACCAAATTTGTCAGGCCATGGCTATAGATGAAGTAGCTTGTGCTCCTAAGCAAATTAAAGTGTGGGATTTGTAATGCTAGTTCTAGAGCAAGCACTTGGGAATGAATTTAATGTGGTAGTTCGTGCATAAAAGCTGTTCATGCTGTCTAGCACACCTTTTGTAAAAGTTTTACTGGCTGCCAGTATAGTACTCATTTCTGACTGGAAAGAAATCATTATAGCATCCAATGGAGACATTTAAAATAGATTGTTAATTTTCCATGTGCCTGACAGTACTACAATGTTCAATGCAGATTGGAGAAAAGCATCATTTTATACTGTCTTTCTGGGTGAAAAGTGTCTGCAAACTGCATGGCTTTTCTTCACACCCCTCTGTGTAACTGTACTGAAGACGTGCCAGGATGCATGGATGGTATTTCACACAAAATCAGAAGTGATGTGTTTGGTACTAACTTAGCATCTTGATGAAATGAATATCATTTGCATTAAGACTAGACGTTTATTTTTGTGTAGGTGAAGGACGTGTAACTACGAATTGTAATTAGGAGAGCAGTGTAATCTCCCCCAGCCCTGTTTATCCCACATTTCTCTAACCTGTGAATTAGGGTTGAGATTCTTGACCTTATATGTTATGCATGTGGACCTTTGCCTTTTGTTATCTGTTGTTATCCATGTACGTGTCAGTCTGATCATGAAAATGTCTTCTTTGCACGTGTTATGTGTACTAATTTTGCCATGTAAAACTACTGGGTCTCAGTGGTACGTGGAACCGTGCTGCTTCTGTGACATTCAGTGAGACATTTATAAAATTGATCATTACAATGTAATATTGTTTAACCTTCCATTCTGTGTCTGTACCAGAATGTTATGTGGTGGGCACTGCTTCTTGATTAGACATTTTCCTGTGTTTTCATTATTTCAATGCGCTTTTTTATAAGAGCCAAGCTTTTTTTGTGACACCAAGAAAGATACCACTCTTTCACTCTTGTAGGCTTGACTCAACTTTTTTTGCTGTATTTCTTACTGCATCAGTGAGTCAGTCTCCTTTTTAATGTTTTGTATTTCCCTGTTGGAGATAAATGTGTTGTGACAGAAAGGTAAAACCACCTCACTGCTATTAGGTTTCAGCTTGCAATTTTATCCATTTAACTGAGAGTTAAAATATGACATTATCAGGCAGGAGATCTGGACCCTCAGTCTTTCCTGGTTCCAGTATTTCTAGTTCTTGTACCTTTTCTTCTTAAGTAATATTTTAACTTGTTAGTATTCCTGGCTATGGCTTTGGCTGGAACCATTTGATATGCATCTTTCTAGGGAGATACTTAGAAGCTTGCAGTGTTTTCATTCTTAATCATAATTCTCTCCTTGCTTCTGGGAGTCCTTTTTATCCCAAGGCCATTGCCCGACATGCTTGATGTTGAAAAAGAGATAGTCATGCTTATTCTTACTGGTTATCAGCTGGAATCTTGTTTAATGAAACGTGGTAATACTGTGTTGCTCTGGTAGGATTGTGTAGGTCTCTGAATAATTCCACTTCCAAGCACTAAAATCCTTATTTGAAGTTAATTCTTCTTTTATGATCATCAGTGGCTTTTGTTATCTGTAACTATGAAATTAGATGGAAGACTTTGAGGCAAAATGAAACAGGATTTAGTTTAAGGATTTGTTGAAGAAGTCCCCAAATACAATATGGGTGGTAGTCATGTCAGCCTGCAATTCTTGCGTCTGACAAACCAAATGCCAGGGTCAGTTCCAAGTGGGTTTTGCCTTTAGGTTTTGTGAAACACTTGGCTGATGCAAAAGGTACCTGAAAGGAATGTCTTCGTTTCGTTCTTGTACTTTAACCATTTTTTATATAGAAGTGTTACTTTGTTCCCTTAAGAACATAAATTATTTCTGTGTGTGTCTCCATCGGAATTTGTTTTGAGTTGAACCCGTAAAAAAGAAGCACTCCTGGATAATTAAAATTCATATAATGCAGGCAAATAAATCATAGAGACATTTTATCTTGACAAAGTACACTAACTATATTTAGTGTACAATCAGATAACAAGAAAAAACTTTCTACAGAACTTGGCAAGGAGTATTGCAAGTATGAATTACTGTATGAAACAATTAATAGAGAGAGATAAGATTTTTAGTTCTCTTTCATCCTTAAAGTCTTTTAAAAGGCTAACTTAATCTTGCAGATACAACCTTTGAGACATATAATTTATAAAAAACATTATTGTTTTTTGCCTTGTCCAGAAATATGACTGCTATTTTTAAAAATAATAGGTTGTTTCTGGTATCTTAGAGCTCTGCTTGTACTTTAAGGATCCTGCTGTTAGTGTGTTTACCTGGCAGGGTGTTTCAAGTTGGTCTTGCTTCAGTGGCTTATAACCAAAACCAATCCCTTAATCTTTCACCTCGGTTTTCAATGTACTGACAAAGTGAATGTTTATCTGGAAATGGTGGTTCGTGGCCAGTCTGAAGATCACAGATCAGTTGTGTGTTTTGGAACAAGCTCTGCTTTGCCTGAATTCTGGACAGATTTCATGTATGGTAGTCCTAAAGGGCAGGAAAAGTAAAACTTGGTAAAACTTCCTCTAGGTATAGGGAAGCACTGAAAGGCAGGACACTTTGGTTTAGTTTTGTTTCTTTGTCCCACATTATATCCACCATGAAATTTCTGGAAGTACACTTAGCTTTTTAGTGACAGTGTTAATAAGCATTTTATTAGTTCACAGCTTCTGAAGCCTATAGAAAATTCAAACTACAAGTCTGGAAAATAAAATTAAAAATACTCCATCTCTTATCGGTTCAACAATAGATTTGAGTATAATGAATTTACTTTAAGCCAAATGACATTCACAGATCGAACCTGAATTTGCTGATGTTTTATAGTTCAGAACTGCTGCTCTTCTGAGGTTGATTGTGGGACTGCATGTCTGGAAACAGTATTGGAATGCATCACTGAACATTCAGCTGCTCCCCATCCTTTGTTTAGGAACAGGTATCTGTTTTGTGAAAAAATAGGTTTCAGAGTGAAAAAATGTTAGAAGAATAAGACTACTAATTAACATCCTTTTGTGCGAGAAGGTGGTTCTTCTAAATCAAAAACTGTCCAAAGAAGAGGCTGTGAATAAGGATAGAGTGTTTTGTTTCAGTCATTTCCAAGGGAATAGGAATTTGTAGTGTGTGCTAGAAAAACAAACAAATCCCTATGCTTCCTCCCCCTGCCCCCTGCACAATTTAAAATGGAATAGTTTATTTTTCTTTCCTAATATGAGCAGCCAAAATTAGACATTTTTGGCTGGCTCTCAGATGTTATAAATATCTCTGTTTCAAGTTTATTGTCTGTTAGGGATAGCTACAGAAATTCAAATTTATAGAAAAGTATCTATTTCTTTTAATACAAAACCTACTTGTTTTTGGAGTTGAACAAGTTATTCCAACTGACTTGACCAAGGTGAGTTGCTAGAAGCTAATGGCTTCTGGCCCCAATTTCCATGTCTTCTCAGAGTTCAGTTCAGTGTTGGAAAGTGATGAGCTGGACACATTTCTTGGATTTTCTAGAAGTAGTGCTTAGCTGTAGAATTTGGCCTGTTATTAAAGTCTTCTGTATAATAGCATAAGCTTTGAGCAACATTTGTTACATTTCCAGTAGTTCCTTCTCAGTCAGGGGAAAACCCCAAAAATAGTGTGGCATGTGATGAGATTTTGGGAAAACTGGACAAAAGGTTGCTGCAAAAGTGCACTTGAAGGGCTTGGGGGAAATATTCTTGGTCAACCAAAAGAAAAATGGATGTGTATAATGTGAGTAATAGTAAAAGAAACAGAAAAAATTAAAGAGAGTCTGTCAGTGTGCTGGAGGGCAGGTTGGTTGTGAACTGGGGTGCCAGCAGTGTGGTAGCTTGGTTGTGTTAGAAATGGGAAACAGTTTTGAATTTCCTGGGTACTCTTGTGAGAGAGGTGAGCACACACTGCCTTCACAGCACATTTGTGCTTTGAGACTTAGTTTTTTTCTGACACGGTTGCACTGATGTCTTGTTTCTCATCCGAAATTGTATATCTACTTTTTCTATTTATGTATATCTTTCTCAAGGAGTAATAAAATCACGGTGCCTCTAGAGCTGCTAATGGTATTCAAGAGCTCAGTTAATTAGAAAAGGGAGAAAAAAAGAAAAGGCCTAGTTCTTCATCATTTCTCTGCTGAATCCAGCATCTGCACTGAATACACAATTCTAAGTCGAATGCTCCCACCTGAGCCTCCCGTTTACATGCAACAGGGATTCAGACAAAATATACAGTGATGTGTGAAAATGTTAACGGGTGTAGGGGGAAATTTTTTTATAGACTGCTGAGGAATATTTTTAACACTTTGCTAAGCTTAGTAATGTGGTTCTTTTGAGTTAGCTCTTAGAGCAGGTTCTGTGACAAAAGTTGGAGATAATCTTGCAGCTTCTTTGCTCTCAGACTTTGTGAAGATGAGTAGAAACTCTAAAATGGATTTAGGGTTTTTAATAACAATATTTATATGTAAATTCTGCAGATAGGTAGCTGGGCAGTCTTTATCTATTGGTCCCACTTTAGCCTTTTCAGTATAATCATTAAAATTTAAAAAAACCTTTTTTTTTTTTTTTTTTTTAAGATAATGTCATTTTGCCGTGTTGTATGACCCACATCAGTGCAGAGCTGACTCTTCCTCTTCAGCCTTTTATGTGACAGGCTTTGCACAAGGGCAGGGCTTGGTCCACCGAGCAGATGTTAATGATTCTGCAACAGCAGTAGCTTTGCTTTGATTCAGTAGACAGATGAGCACCGTGTTTATACAGCCTGTTTAAACTGAAGTATTTTGTTAATAGGAAGAAACCATTAGAGAGAGAGAAGGGTTATAAACAGTGTTTGCACTTACTCTTTTTACATGAGGTCGTGTTCTGCTCCTGCAATATAATAAAGCTTTGTTCTTTCTGGAGACCTTCACCAAGGTATTGTCTGCCTGATTTTTGTCCGTCCTCATCTTTTCTCTTGTCTTTTAAAATAACAGCATTGGGTGTTTTTTTCTCTCTCTCTCCTGATTTCCAGACACTTAGTTCAAACCTGCAGGGTTTGCCTCAGAATAAGCAGCTGTCCTTGCACACTGCCTGATAGTTAATCTAAAGTATTCATGCACTGAACATTGCAGTAAATCTTGTCAAGCAATGTGACATCTACCATAATTGGCCTGCTGCCATATGTGGATTGTGTTTTGTTTGACTGAAGATGGATTTGGAAGAAAAACAAACAAAAGCTTTAATGTAGTTTGTTGCTGAGTATGTTGCTGTTGTGATTTCCCAACTACCCATGCTCCTTTACACAAATGTTCTTGAGCTTTCCCTATGTTAAGAAAGCAAGCTGTTGGGATTTCTTCCTTTGGAAGAAAAATGAAAAATAGTATGGTGCTTCCATATTGGCTGTTTGAGTAGAATATGTATTTAGGCCTAGTGCTTTCATCTAGGAGATAAGAAAGATTCTTTCTTTACATTGATTCTGTTTGACTGTAGTTTTTACAAATGGTGAACTGGTTCAGAATTGTGTTTTATTCATAATATTTTGGACAAGAAAAAGTTAGAATTCTGTTTTCCTTTTTGGTCATGTGTTGCTTGTTTGGGGTTTTTTTAGTAGCATCCCCTAAGCCATTGTGATGCTCAACAACTGTGTAGTAGTGTGTTGGCCTTGCTATTGAGCCAAATCCCTAGGAAAGAGCTTTCACTTTGTGTTATTTCACTCCAGAACAGGAAGAGTGAGCACAACCTCTTCCTTTTATCATCTGAATGAATGTGTGTGGGGGCTTACTCTTTTTTTGGGGGGTATTTCTGTAAGTGAAGTATTTTCTAGGAATTTTTTACACTATTTTGTATTCTAAAATACTACAAGTCTCCTGGAAAGTGTCCATCTAGATTAGAGGAGGTTTATATGGTTGAAGCATGTGTGTGTGTGCACAAGATAACTACTGCTGCATGAATAATTCACAATGAATAATTTTTCTAGTTAATTTAGACTTTCTTCTTACTGTGTCTACTATGAACTCTTTGGAAATTGTGGCTTTTACAAATATTTAACAGTATTTCAATTATGTTCTAGTAATACCTGCACAAATAGAGGTCTGATTAGGTCAGTTAACAATAGAGAAAACAATTAAAGAAAATTTAAGAAGTATCAGTAAGACTGATCCGTCTCCACCCCTTTTCAGGTTTTCCTTTTCCTGAAAAAAACCCAAACCAACTCCCCACAACAAAAAACCTACCCCTACTGTCAACAATTCCTTCACCAAAAACCATTGGTCATTTTTTAGCACTTTTCTTTTCCCCCATCAGGAAACCACTATTCTGTTAAATGTCTTTTTCCTATGAGGAGAGGCTCACTCCACTGTTCCTGTAGTGGTCAGTTTGTATATGTTTTTCTTTCCTTTGAATAGCTGGAATAATCAGAAATAAATATTGCATTTATGGATAATGGTTGTTTTGAACATTTTTGTTGTGATTCTGCACATACTTGAGTATTTCTCTTTAAGAAGAAATAATGTTTTCTAAGCCAGTATAATTTAATGTCTATGGATATTCAAATATTTACCAAAAGTCAAAAGGAAAATGTTGTTATCTAGTCAAAGTAAGTTATCTGCAGTGAAGCCGTGGTGATTTATGAATGAAAAAATATTTTTTTTTCTCCAATATTGTGAATTATATTTAGAATTGTTCTGTAACTTAATGTTGGGGGAACTTGAAATTTTTTTCCTTTTCCCTGCCATACCTAGTGAGTATTCAATTCCTCCCTTGGAGAGTGAACTTGAGCCCAAAATTTAGCATTGGTAAACCTTACATGCTGTTATTTTTCCCCACTTGTGTTGCAAGGAGCTTATAGAATTGCTAAGAAATTGCTGAGAGCTCAAGTTGCTGTCTTGCATGTAACAGTTTAACTATGTTCAGTTGAACATGCTGCACGTTTATTGTGCCTTTCCTAGTGAAATGACGAGTTTTCCCATAGTTTTATTGTAGTGGGTTACAAAACAATCATCTCTGCTGTAACATGTGAGCCTTGATCTTCTCTTGGTGGGTTTGTTGGTGGGTTGGCAGGGGCTGGTGGGACCCCAGCTGCTGGTCGTGGGGTGTCTGTGTGCCCAAACCCATGTGAGCTGGGGGCTGTGAGGACTTCAGGAACTTCTTTGCCTTGTAGAACAGCACTTTAGTACTTTACAGAAATAGTTTAGATCTTTCTTTTGGTACTAAAACTGCATTAATATATTTGGTTTTTTATTAGCACTGAACGTCTTTAATTTTTTGTGTGCATTCTCCTTGGTGTCAGTGGCTTTAAAGAGAACAAAAATACCATTCTCTTCTATGTGTTTTGACCTGTTTCCCATCTCTCATTGAACATGGAAAGGTTTATTTACAATTATTTAATAAAATGGTGCATGACTGTGCTAAACATTGCATTACTATTGAAGTGAAAGTCAGCAAAAGTATACTTGAAATTGGATTGATTTAAGAACATAAACAATTTTAATGTAATTCTGTCCTTTTGAGTTTATGTAGAGTAGATTGAAGTAATTTATTTTTATTTTAGTATCAATGTCCTATAACTATCTTATCTAACACAAACCACATGTGATTTTTCATGGTAGCTGAGGTGGATGCAGCTCATGATAAAAGTATGCAAGTATGGATGTGTAAATGAATAAATTATGTTCTCTGTAGTGTAGAAAGTAGACGATTGAGCCAGAAGACTTCCTTTTTAGTTAAAGCAAACATACGTTTCTATGGCAATAAAGGCAAATGTAAAATGTAGGTGGTTCTGACTGTTGCTAGTCTAAAATAAAGGTGGCAGTTGCAGAATAGCACATTTCATAGCCAAAAAAATCCAAGATTTTTATTAAATAAAAATACATCTATATTGCCCCATACTTAATTTTTAAAATTTTTGAATTGTAAGCTCTTTTTGATAAATATTTTTCCTCTCCTTTAATTTATCATTTTTCCACTGTGCATAGCAAAGATACATAGATATATATATATAAAATCTGCATATATGCAAATATTTTAGCGAGTAGATTTAAATGGTGATACTTATTTCCTTTGCATCTTTCAAAATTTGTCGAGACTTTAAATTATTAATGCTTGTGAAGTGATGATTATTTTTAGTAGTACTCAATAGACAAGAGGCATGAGAGTCTTCTATCAGAAGATAAATTAGAGCAGTGTATACCAAAGAACATGAGACTGGTGGGGTGGATAGGGGTTAACAGGTTGCAAATAAGTAGGGTAGAACATAATGAGAAGTGTTTATCCTACTCTAATTAGAGTTCAGGATAACAATGGAGACACCATTTCATTGTAGGTTAGATTGTTCAGAGCTTCACATCCACTGAAGCACATTCTTAGAAGAAGGATCCATTGTAGAATACCCAAATACCACCTATTCATGAGTGAGTCACCTGAAATTAATCATCCTGCCCTGTCATATCATTCAAGCTGATTTCTTCTTTGATCTCCAAATCTTCCCCAAATTCATGGGCTAGACTACAGAGGACTCAAGATTCAATATCTGTGGAATTTTGTCTTTTTAAGAAGGGAGTGTGGGCAGCCAAATTAATATATTAAAGATTATATTTTGCAGCCAAAATTTCTTGTTATTTAAACATGGCATGCATACATAAAAAACAAATGGTGTCTTTTTGGTCACTCATACATTTTGATTTTCTGTGCCATACCCTGACAGAACTGTAGAGGAACTCAAATTCATTTAGCAGGGTGGGAACATGTGGTACTAATCCAAGGTTGAAACTGGATCTTTCAGTTGATATTAATGTCAGATTTCATAAAGTCTTCTTTTGCAACAACAGTCAAGATTTTCTTAAGGTTATAGCCTGAGAATATTTTGTGTGAAAATATCAATTTAGATTTGCAGAGATTCTGGTATTATCTAAGAGGTACACACTGATTTCCTTCATCACAGTGGGTGCTCATGTGGCTGTCCTTGATAATTCAAATAATTGGTGTTAACTACTCAAATACAATAGATGAAATATCTTAAAAAGGCATAGGGTTGGTGCCACTTGATTGCTGCCTGTGGTACTGGGATGATGGGTTTGAGTGCTCCAGTTGCCTTCCAGCAGGAAGAATCAAGACCTAAGGAAAGGGCTTTGGATATCTGAGCTGCCAGGAGCCAAAGAAGCTGTTGGTGTTGAATACTTTATCAAGGAAAACCAGCCAGTTTTATATTATATAAATCTGTGAATAAATGCACCAGATTATAGTTGATGAAAAATTTTGTAAGCCTAGAAATGTATGTACTCCAAGGCTGCATCATGATAATGCATGACACACAGTATTAGATGTAAATCCTGGAAATAAACAGAAAGACACATTTTTTAATGTAGCTTCATTTATTCTATATTTGAATGCAACTGTAGTGTAACCCAGCAGCATTGCAGAGGAGATAGAATTTATTCTTTTGTTATTTAGTTATTTTGACTTAAATTGTTTGTATTCTACAAATTTGAGGTGTTATCGCGCAGTTTAGCGTTCTGTTCTGATCCAGGAAACGTTCCCTACTGTCTGCTGTGCTGTGAGAGCCTGGCTCAAAATACAAAATATCATCTAGTCTGTATAGCTCTGTCTTTGACAACTCCTCCCAAATGTGGCTGATGGAGGCCGAGATATTCTCTGTTCAGGTGCAGGCAGATCCATTAAAAACATTAATTCTGAAAAACCTTCATGGGTCTTTTATGGATGTAGATGCATTTTACTAGACTGCAATTTATAATGGGTGTGTTAAGAGATGCCACATCAGAAAAATATTTTAAAATAAGGTCTTCTAATATGCTTTGATTTTATTTTATTTTTTTCTTATCAGCTGAAACTGGTTTTCGAATTCAACTGAGAGGGTTTTTTTAAATGTAGACGTAATAAGCTTGCACTCTTCTGCCCTGGTGATAAACTTAAAATTTCTTTTCTTCCCTAACTTTAGTACAGAAAAATTAGCCTGCTAAACCTATATATACCTTTTCCCTACATGTATTTTGGAACCGAATGAATCTGAAGAGAAGTGTTCAATTTTAGCTCAGCAGTTTCAAAGCAGATTTCTTTTATCATGACTTGGATAATTTCAAAAGTCTTCTTTTCCTCCTCTGGTTCTTCTTAAATGTATTAATTTTATTTGGTGATAAAACTTTCCCTCTACATTCTTAATGTTTTTGAAAATATGAATAGCATTTTATGCTGAAATCAGTATTAGAACCAATTTTTGCTTATGTTTTGTAATAATGATCTTGAGACATTAGTGTTATATTAGACAAAATTTGTGAGTTCTAATTGTAAGACATAACAATAGATAACTACTCATCAATTTTGTGTAAATCCTGTATAATATCATACGAAAAAGTGTAATATTTTGTTGCCATGATGGTAAGCACAGTAGTTTTGTTCAAGTTTTTTGGTAGCAGCTTATAATAGTTGAAGTAGCTGCTAAGGGAAAAGTGTTACCTACAACTTGAGTTTCATTGAGAATATAAGCCTTGAATGACATATCAACTCTTTTTGTAATAGATCAAGACAAAAAGACCTTTGTTATTACAATTACTACAATTCTTTAGGGCCTGAATTGTAGTAATGCATTATAGCTAAACTTTACCTGTACAATAAACTTGGCTTTGACATTTAAATTTGTTCAGGAAGGTTTTAAATGTATTTGTTCAATTGGGAGAAAAAAATTGCAAGTGGTTTACTTAAAAGATTTAATTACATGAAGTACAGACTCTTTGTTTTTCTTTAGGGAGCGTCTGTGTGGGTTTTTTTCAGTGGTTCATTTTTCTGTGTAGTCAGGGCAGAGAATGTTTGGTGTAGCCTGTAAGGGTTGTGTATCTTTTCCTATGTTATATTTCTTAGTAACAATGTGTAAGAACATCTGTTACTGCAGTAACTGAACCACTACTGTGATAATACATCAGCAAAGTTTTTGTGTTCAGTAAAGTAGTCTGTAATTGAGAGCTACTGGTGAGCCTTAAGACAAGAAGATTTTGCCCTTTCTTCTCTTTTTAAAAGAAGCATTTCTTGTTGAGCTCTAAAAATTGCACTGTGATGGTGAACTGTTGGCAAGCACAGCATGGAACCAAACTCCTTAATATCTCAAGCAAACCACTTTCTCCTGTTTTCTTCCATTGGAAATGTTTTGGACAGGGGGTGTATAAAATGGGCTGGAAATAAAGGCTTCAGTTCCTCTTATAACTCTTCCACTGGATACTGGATAGCCTATAGATAGTAGTTCTTACCCGGCTTTATTGGTGAGAGGTCAAGATCAGCTTGCTGTGTTAGGATAGATAGTTGAGGTGGTGTGATTTAATTTCTGGTAGAATTGAGAACAGACTCAAGGTATCAAGTCCTCTGACTTCAGCACATTTCTGAGACATGATATAGTTCACATACTGTAGGTGTCACCTATGAAATGTGCCTACACCATTTACTATTTGCTGTTACATGGCATCTTCTAGTGGCAATAAATGTGCTGCTAGATGACTTCTTTTCTCATTTGCTGCAGATGACGTAGGGGCTCAAGTGACTGCAGTCAGATAGTTGCACATTTGGCTTTTTTTTAATTAACAAAATGCATGTGTTGGTAGCATCAAAAGAGCATTTAGCACTAATGTTAGAAGGACACACAGAAGTGAAGAGAAGTGTTCACATTTTTATGGAAATAAAATCATTAAATTGTCTGTAATTCTGCTCGTGTGTTTGCTTCTGTAGTCCCATTAGCTGTGTCTTTATTCAGCAGGAGTCAACAGCAAGTGTCTAGGAAAGAGTACAACTTGAGCATGTATGATATTTTACCTAAGTAAATATCACAGAAGAGATATGTATATATCCTAGTTTCTGGTGATTTTGGATTTATTATCCATGAAACTCTCTGGTCACATGTACACTTTTAGTACATTATGAGTATTTGAGTACTAGCCGTAGATTAACTCCAGTATGGAATGTAAGTGTTTAATTCTATAACTTTTTTTTTTTTAATCTAAGGTTTTTTCATCTTTTCAGGTGTTCTTATGCATTTATTCTGGTCAGGTTTTTTTAGGGTAATAACGAAGTTTTCCAAAAGTTTACAGCAACTAATTTGGGTTTTTTGAACAGATTTTTTTGTAGACTTTGTCTCCTGTTAACAAAATTCTTCAGTCTGTTTCAGAAAAAGTATTTGTTTTTTTGTAATATGATTAGGAAATGCCTCTATATAAAAATTATGCATCTCTTGATTTCTGAACAACTGTATTTTCAAAATCCTTAATGCAGTGAAGTTCTACTGATCTCACTTTACAGAGAGGGAACAGACAAGGGCCCGGCACAAAAGGAAGTTACTAAGGGTTGCCTGAAGCTTATGATGGGATTCCCACAAATACCCCTGGCAATACTAGACCATCCTCAAACTTTTAAGCTGAAGTACATGAGCACACTGTGTGCACTTTGAGGGGAGGGCAGTGGGTGTGTGCCAGCCGTGGGTGGAAACTCTTCAGAAGCTCTAAGCGTGGATGTTGACAAAGCTGGCTTCCTACTGACACTTCTGTCAAATGTACCCAAGTGAGTGCTGCTAAACTAAGCAGTGTTCAGGCTGTTACTCCATGGTTCTCAAATAGAGTCCCAGTTCATTTGGGGTGACATTCTCTTGTACATCCTTGTAATCTCTGTGCAGGTGAAACTATAAGATTGTCTCAATGTTGTGGTTGGATCCTAGATGCTTGTGGGGAGGATTTCTCTGTGGTCTGTAGGTCTCACACAAGTGTGAAACAACCAGATGGTGTGGGACAGAGGCTGTCTCAGACATCTGCCTCAGTTGGCTTTACTGTTGCACATGTAGCTGGTGCTTGATGTGTGCTCTTTCTCAAGCTGTAATGTTTTTCTCAAGTGTTTTAGAAACCCAGCACCATCAGTGGAGCCTGTTCCTGTGTTCTCTGTGTGTCAGCTGAGCTGCCATGCACAGACACAGTAACACTCTTACAGTCTCTTTAAAAATTAGTACTAAACAACACAAAGCAAAAAACTTAAGAAGCAATTGCCAAAAATTGCATTAGATAGCTAACTAGGTCAATGCATCCCTAAAGACAGATGCAGACAATCACTTGCATTACATCTTGACTGGTTCCGAGGTGAAATGTAATTTGTATAAAAGGCTTTCTAGTCAAAACAGAAGTCATAAATTAATCCCTGGTGTGTGTTTGAAGTACAGACCTCCTGAATGATGAGCTCTAGGGAACGCTGTTTGCCCTATCACTTTTAGTTGGTTCATATCTTCTTCATTTCTTTAACCTGTTTTTATTACTTCTTGAGATCTGCCATTGGCTTTTGATTTCTTTAATTCTTGTGATACTTTGTCAGGATAGGTATTGCTTATTTCTTCTACTGTTTCAGTAACAATGACTAATGAATTGGTATCTGCAAGGCATGCTTAGGAAAAATAGAACTGAGACTTGCTACTCGCAACTGCAGGTTTGGCTGTACCTTAGGGAAATCAGAGCTCAGAATTTTGCCCACGCTTACTTTTGGTCTGTATCTGTCATGTCAGCCTATGTTAAATGAGTTTTCTTTTCTTTTATAGCTTGTTTACTAGGCATGTCACATCCAGAAGGGTGCAGGGTCTTGTGCATTAGTCATTGGGAGCAATGTCCTAAAATTTGCCCCCATGTTAGCAGGAAGTAGTGATCACCTCTGTGTTTAGGCTGGTTGTTTGATGCTTTCTGTGATGGTATTATGCCATCAGGTGACATTTTCAGTAAAACAGTTTCTATTTAGTGGAGTGCACCATTTGTGCATGAGTGATGTGGTGATGCATCTCAACAATATCCTACCGAGTCAATGACCCCAAAGGACCTTTGTTATTACAAGGCACTTTGCACATGCTATGACAGTGTTGTCATAATGGAAGAAAAAACTTGGGCTTGTAGAAGGCGCATCTGAAGTTCCTCCAATAACTCTGAGAGTCTCAGTAATCACTAAATATGAACAACCAGGCTCTGAAAAAGAGCAGGGAGGAGGGAAGTGCTTTCTCACATGTTAAAAGTATAGTTTTAATAGCACTGTTTTTCTTTCCCCCTCACAAGGTTAAGTTATTTAATGAATCTTTCTGTTCAAACATTTTTTGGGCTACCCATGTCCAGATAGGGTATAATAATAACATTATTATTTCTGGGGCAAGCAAGACCATCAGATGCTCTTCTTTGATATACTTAGGAGGGATGGCTGAAATGTTAATTCTGAGTACGTATTTGTATACATTTAAAGGTAAAACTTACTTTTCTTCAATTCTTGAAACTTAATATGTCTACAAGTTAAATGCTTTTAAAATAAAATATATGGATTTTTTTCCCCTCTTATGTATATATAAAATATGAAGTGCACTTCGAGAAGTAACTAAATTATTTGTATCATTTGTTCTGAAAAGTCTTGCATTTATGCAGTTTACTTTTCTTCTTTGATGCCAAACTGCTGGTATCACAGTGGTGCTCTTTGAGAAAGCAAGAACAAGCAAAAAAGAAATAAACATTTATGCTCCTCCTAGTAACTGAAAATGTATTATCATGCTGTAATTCGTTTTGGTTTTCTGCTCTTTAGTGTTTGCATGTCTTTGAGACTTACCTTCCAGCATATACTGAATGTGAACAGTCAAAATTCACTGTTTCAGTGACAGATTAATGTGTTTATTACTTTCTTAAGTATTTCTTTCCATCCTTGTAAAATAGAGGAAGATGTTGGAGATGCAGATGTTAGATCTGTATCACAGTGATTGAGACTGGAATAACTTCTTTTGTTTTTAGTGTAAAGACTTGTTTAAAGTTGTACAATGCATTTGTAGAAAATTTGTAATCTATACAATCTTTGCAGTTGGTCCTTGTAGTGTAATGTCACAGGGAGTTAATGTCATTGATGAACTTTGAGATTATAAAGCAACTAACTGGACTTTTGGAGGAGTTTAGTATAAGCAGAATGTAGTGTTAGGAAGGGTGTTAAGAGACCTGGTTTACATGTTGAAATTGGGTAACAAATGCTGAGTCAGGGGATTGTTCTCCTACTGCAGCATGTGTTAGATGATCTTCCTTGGCTGAAGAGCTGGGTTGGTTCAGTGTCACCTTGTACCAATGCAGGGGTATGCTGGCAGTCTGAAATGGTTACTCAAGTGTTGATGACTCTTTTCTAGACATTTTTGCTATTGTTATGTCTAATCGGCCGCTTTTGAGAGCTTCTCTCTACCCGAGGCCTGGGAAGAAGTGTGTCACGTAGGTGACATTTGTGATGATTGTCTTTGTCCACTGAGAATAGAAAAGCCTCCCATTTTAAATCAATGTCATTGCAATGCCATCTATCAGACGTGAATGGTGAAGTGAAATACTGCTCTTTCGATCACAGAATCAAGTTGCTGTCCTTCACTGAGGAAGGTCACTTGTTTAAAATCTGAATTCTTTTGCTGTAGCACAGGGGGATGGCATTACTTCAATTTCTTCTAGCTGTATGTTCACAGGTTAGTTTACAGAGTGAATTATCTGGAAGAATCAGTGTAAAAAAACCACTAAGACTCTCTTCTTATAATAAATAGCATCATGTATCACATCTTTGGAGGCTTGTACTTCATCCATAGAATACTGTGGTATCTGTGGTGGATACTGGTGGAAGATTTGAGCACACGTGAGTGATGCGTATGGCAGAGGGTTGTTGGGTGGTTTTGAGGTAAACACTTGGCTTGACAGCAGCACAGGATGGCACTGTCACTGCAGGCCATCTGCAGAAAGCACAGAGGAAAGAGCAGTCGCCTGACTCAGCTGCAAAGCTTCTATGACAGAGAGCCAGATCTACCCTTCTGTGTCCTTTTCCAGTAAGGGCAACATGTGCTGATATCCTTTGCTGGTATGTGTGTGGGATTATGCCTCTGGATCATTCCTCTCCCACAAGCTGCTGCCTCCCCAGATCCTTTTGCAGAGGCTGTTGTCGTTTTTATGAATTTTAGGTGTTTCTTGCTGATAGTAATGCTGCTGGATCCCACATCTTCCCTGTGTCTCCCATTGTCCTTTGTGGGTGGTGACTTATAGCCTAGCCTCAGTATTTTTCGTGGGAAACTCGTGTGCTTTTCTTTAATTATAAGTGATATTGGACCACTTCCATTTTCACGTTATTTTAAACATGTAGAATTTTGTGTGTTGTGTTTTTGCAAAATGCTCCATTCAGTCACATGGGTTTCACTGTCACCTTGTCTGCCAGCTGCTGCCCCCAATACACAGAGTGACCCAAGCTGCTGCTGGGTGCTGTCACATCTGGTCTAGAAGTGAAAGAGCCAGCATGTCATCTTCAAAGGTCTGCAATGCACCTGGAAGCAGCAGTTGTAAATGCCCTGCTGCTTCCAGGCATTTACAACATGTGGTCAAATGTTCTCCCACATTGACCCACTTTGAGTCAATGTGGGAGAATCAGTTTTATTTTTGTGGCACAAGTAAACACTTTTTCATAATCCTTCTCATGTGACAGCAGCAAATAATTTTCTTCGAAAATACCTCTTGAAAGCACAAGTTTCTGCTTTGTTTTGTCCCAGTTGAGACCTGGCTCTTGCTCAGCTACTTTCGAAGTTTTGTGGGATTTTTCTTGATACTGCAAAGGATGGTTTGCAATACGGAAAAACTTAAAAGATTGCCATCTTCAGTCAGTTGTTGTCAATTGAGGCCATCATTATCTAAAGCCAATAGAGAATCCCCTTTCCTGTGGTGTTTCTAAACACTGCCTGGTGAGGGAAGCATGAGACACACAGGAACTGAGGCCTCGTGAGCTGCTGTGAAATGGCCAGTGGTCTGCGGGGTGCAGCTGGGAAGGGGGAGGTGAGCTGGAATGCAGCTGGGATGCTGCAGGGAACAGTGAGGATGGGATGCCTGCCTTGAGACTTGCATTTAGTCAGAAGGTGTATGCAGGTCTGACAGAAGAAAATCTGGTGTTGTCACTGAGAAGGAGAAAGTAGAATAATTTGTATTTGATGTGAAGGCTTGTATCTGAAACTATTACATTTAAATGTGCTAAAATAGTGGTCTTCCCTGGAGCTGGGACTATCAAGACACATTGTGGTAACACTGATATGCTAATCTCTTCAGTGTTCACATTGCTGTTGGCTTTGTAACAAGAATGTGTACCTAAATGTGTTCCATTGGAAAAGACTTTTTCTTTCAATTGAAAGCATACTTTTGGTTTCCAAAAGCTTTCAGTAGCAACATGGTAAACACTTCTTTAAACTGATTTTAAAAAGTAAAAGCCAATCTATTCAACCTTGCCACACCTCTTCTGAGGGATCGATACTAAAATTTTAAACTATTTTTCCCTAGTTGGATGTTGGTTGTCCCTGAAAATCAAGGATAAAAGAAGAGGGCATAAAACATAACCAGCTCTCAGAATATGCCTTTATTTTTCTGCTGTTGCTCTCTCAACCCCCAGTTTTCTATCACTGTTTACTAGCCTTGTTTAAAAAGATGTACAGCCCTAGCAGGGGAAATAGGACCTTACAATTCTTTTATGAAAAAAATTATTCTGCAGAAAAAAATATTCTTCTTTTTCTTGTCAAAAGCTATTGACAGTAATGGTGGAGGACATGAGGTGGCTCTCAGGTTTTACCCTGAACATGTAAAACTAGTAATGAGGAGAAAACTAAAAAACAACAGGAAAAAAAAATGAAACTCAGACCTCCAGGGAGCTGCTGCACGATTGAATACATCGTGCTAATGTTACAAAATACTGAATTAATTTTGTCCTATATTTCTTCTAAATTAATTTTAATTAAAATGTAATAGTTCATATGAGCAGCTTATAATTGCTTTTTTCCTGGTGTGGTTTGTACAGAATCTTTCCAGCTGCTGTCAGTAGAAGATGCATTGACTGCATCTGCGTTAGCATTTTGACTCTGAGCAGCAGCATAGCTCTGCAGTGAGTCTCTTCTCATCTCCTGTTGTCATCCCCACATACTTTTTGATCAGATCAAAAAGTTGTGTCAGTGCCCATGGAGTAACTTCCTTCGTGGGACGTTAAACCACAGGTCTGCTCCAGGGATTCATTCAGTGTGCTCGGACTCTTTTGGAGATGTGAAGGTTTAAATCAATGATGGAGTCTCAGGGCAGCTTCTAATAGTCCATGTGTGGCAATGTTCTGCTTAGGGGACTGGGCTAAATCTAGTTAGACATAAAACCTACAAATGACATGTCATGGACCTCTAGGGCCCTCAGCTTCAAATAACTTTGACCTGGTGATCCCTTGCTACTGCACTGCCTTACTTGTGGAGATGCACACGGTCATACCGCTTCCTAAACTGGGATGTTGAAAAGTGTTGTTCGAAGTTTGTCGGCACCATGTTTGACTTCAGGTAGTGTAATTTCTTTTAGATAATGGTTAACTTGAAAAGGTTTTAAAAGCAGCATAAAAACCTACTTCACTGAAATTATGAGGAAATGTCTCAGAATTCCTGTATCTTCTTGAAAAATGGGTTTCAAGTGTCTAAATAATTTAATACAATCTTTATGATCTTCCTTTCTATCTGCTAGGTCAGTGAGGCTGCAGAGAAGCAATGAAAAGGCTTTTGCCCTGCATGTGTCTACCTTGTAGAGCATACTTAACTGGGCAAATAGATTGAGCATTATCTTATNAATTAATTTTGTCCTATATTTCTTCTAAATTAATTTTAATTAAAATGTAATAGTTCATATGAGCAGCTTATAATTGCTTTTTTCCTGGTGTGGTTTGTACAGAATCTTTCCAGCGGCTGTCAGTAGAAGATGCATTGACTGCATCTGCGTTAGCATTTTGACTCTGAGCAGCAGCATAGCTCTGCAGTGAGTCTCTTCTCATCTCCTGTTGTCATCCCCACATACTTTTTGATCAGATCAAAAAGTTGTGTCAGTGCCCATGGAGTAACTTCCTTCGTGGGACGTTAAACCACAGGTCTGCTCCAGGGATTCATTCAGTGTGCTCGGACTCTTTTGGAGATGTGAAGGTTTAAATCAATGATGGAGTCTCAGGGCAGCTTCTAATAGTCCATGTGTGGCAATGTTCTGCTTAGGGGACTGGGCTAAATCTAGTTAGACATAAAACCTACAAATGACATGTCATGGACCTCTAGGGCCCTCAGCTTCAAATAACTTTGACCTGGTGATCCTTGCTACTGCACTGCCTTACTTGCGGAGATGCACACGGTCATACCGCTTCCTAAACTGGGATGTTGAAAAGTGTTGTTCGAAGTTTGTCGGCACCATGTTTGACTTCAGGTAGTGTAATTTCTTTTAGATAATGGTTAACTTGAAAAGGTTTTAAAAGCAGCATAAAAACCTACTTCACTGAAATTATGAGGAAATGTCTCAGAATTCCTGTATCTTCTTGAAAAATGGGTTTCAAGTGTCTAAATAATTTAATACAATCTTTATGATCTTCCTTTCTATCTGCTAGGTCAGTGAGGCTGCAGAGAAGCAATGAAAAGGCTTTTGCCCTGCATGTGTCTACCTTGTAGAGCATACTTAACTGGGGAAATAGATTGAGCATTATCTTATGCTCTGCTGGACTTCCAGCAGCTCTTTAAAGAATTGCCTTTTAAAATATTTTAAACTTGTAAGGAAACTACTAATAAATATGGCATTTATGCAATGCCATTCTGTCTTCATTACTCTGAAAAAAGCTTTCCGCTTCATGTTCAGACTCTTTGCCTTACATGAAGATTGCTTGCAGATTTATTCCATAGTACATGAGAGACCTCGAACCGTCTGTTAGGGAGTGTTTATTAATGATCTTTCTCTATTTCTACCATATTCCTCCTTTTGAGATGAGGGTGAGAAAGCAAAGGGGACCAGAACTCCCTCTGTACGGCACTTAACCATCATAAGAAGGGACCTTTAGAGATGGTCGAGTTCCAAACCCCTGCCATAGTCGAGGTCACCTTCCACCAGACTGGGTTGTTCAACCCCACATCCAACCTATCCTTGAAAACTTCCAGGGATGGGTTATCCACAGCTTTTCTGGGCAGCNGAATTCCTGTATCTTCTTGAAAAATGGGTTTCAAGTGTCTAAATAATTTAATACAATCTTTATGATCTTCCTTTCTATCTGCTAGGTCAGTGAGGCTGCAGAGAAGCAATGAAAAGGCTTTTGCCCTGCATGTGTCTACCTTGTAGAGCATACTTAACTGGGGAAATAGATTGAGCATTATCTTATGCTCTGCTGGACTTCCAGCAGCTCTTTAAAGAATTGCCTTTTAAAATATTTTAAACTTGTAAGGAAACTACTAATAAATATGGCATTTATGCAATGCCATTCTGTCTTCATTACTCTGAAAAAAGCTTTCCGCTTCATGTTCAGACTCTTTGCCTTACATGAAGATTGCTTGCAGATTTATTCCATAGTACATGAGAGACCTCGAACCGTCTGTTAGGGAGTGTTTATTAATGATCTTTCTCTATTTCTACCATATTCCTCCTTTTGAGATGAGGGTGAGAAAGCAAAGGGGACCAGAACTCCCTCTGTACGGCACTTAACCATCATAAGAAGGGACCTTTAGAGATGGTCGAGTTCCAAACCCCTGCCATAGTCGAGGTCACCTTCCACCAGACTGGGTTGTTCAACCCCACATCCAACCTATCCTTGAAAACTTCCAGGGATGGGTTATCCACAGCTTTTCTGGGCAGCCTGTTCCGGTGCTTCACCACCCTGATAGTAAACAATTTATTTCTTATATCCAGTAGAATTTACCGTCTTTTAGTTTAAAACCATTGCCTCTTGTCCTTTCACTGCAGGCACTGGTACAGTGTCTCTCCCCATCTATCTCATAAGCCCCTTTTATATTTTGAAAAGATGAAATAAGCTCTCCTTTATTTCTTTGTCATATTTCATATCAGTTATGGAAGTCGTCAGTTTAGTATTCTACACTTGCTGTTTTCAATATTGATCTGTATCTTCTGCAGAGGTTATAAATTCAGGGTAAAAGCTGTCAGTCACGTGTGACTGACAGGTTATTGATTAATGAAGCCTAGTACTGAAATTGCAAACAGGAGTACATCAGCTGTTGGCAGTATGGAGATGACTAAGTTTTACAGGATTTGTATGTAAGGATGCTATTCAGTCACTGTTGTTTAAGATAACCGTGGAAAGTGCCAAGCTTACTTTTTCATTAGTACTGGTTGTAATAACTAGTACCATCACAGATCTTAAGAGTGCTGTACGTTTCACGTAAGAATCTTAGGGATTCTGAAGGTTCTCTAATCTAGTCCCTAATCAAAACAGAATAAATTAGAGCAGGTTGTGCAGGAACTTTATCAGTGAAATTTTTGACCATGACCTGTCTGCATCTCTCTTTCTGTATTTGTTCATTTCAGTGGTACAAAATAAACAGACTTCACGCCTGGTCCAAATTTTCTGCATCTCAGCTTACCTGTTGCCTTTTGTCCTACCATTTCACACCTCTGAGGAGCCTGGGTCTGTTTTCTCCTTGCCCCTCCGCTAGGTATCTGTAGACAGCAGGATCTTTTCCCTTTACCTTCTCTTTCGAAGTGGAATAATCACAGCTGATTCAGTACCTGCTTGTGTGTCATGTGCTCCAGCCCATCCACCTTGGTGGTTCTGCCCCAGGCTCAGGCAGTGCTGTGATGTGCTGCTCCTTCTGTGGGGCTTGGAGCTGCTGGACAGGGAGGAAGAAATGGTTCCCTGACCTGCTGACAATGCTCCTGCTCCTCTTCCCAGGATGTGGTTGGCCCTCTCTGCTGAAAAACATACTGTTGTTGAGTGGTAATGGTTGCCTTAGAGCTCTTTGTGTTTCTGATAGAAGATGGTTAATACTGAAATGTGGTGAATTAGCTACTACCTTGAGATAAGGTGTGCTCTTAGGCTGTAGTTTGGTGAAATATTTAGGTGTGTATCTGTCATTCTGTCTTCAGTGAAACTCAACTTTGTGCTCAAGTTCAAATGCTTCCCTTAAAGTAAAAAAGTTGAAGCAGTTTCTTAAGACATACTATTTTTAGCTACGCACTGTTTTGCTGTGCTGTCAACTATATATCCATTGATGGGGCTGTCCTGCTCTTAGGAAGCCAAAGTTAAAGCACTTTAACTTTAACCTACAGTGACTTTTTGATTTTTCTTCTCTCTGGGTTTTGGAAACCAGCTGAGCTGTGCTAAAATTACATTGATTTCAAAGCAGGTTTTTATAATCTGTTTAAATGCAGACCTCATCTCTATTTTAACTTTTTTCCTTTTATTTTTAATGAAGCTCTTATGCTAATGGCATCTGATTTTTAAAACGTGAGAGGAATTTTTTAGGCCCCTGGATTAATTGGGTTTTTTAAACATTTTTAAGGAGATATTCTAATCTAAATGTGCCATTAATAAAGCAAAAAATAAGTGGACAACTGATTGTATTCATAAATTCCCATGGAGACTTTCATTGACCTCCAGGCTCCTTTTTCAGTTCTATTACATTTTTCTTTTTCCCCCTTCCCTCATGGGAATGGGTTCCTGTGTCTCATTCTTTTGAAGGGCAAGAAGTAGAAATATGTTTTTACTGTTAAACTACTGGCCTAGGGCAGAAGTAAAGATATTTCATTTAGAAACAAGGGATAGAGGGAGCAAAATAATATCACTAAATCAAGATTCTTGGCAGAAACAAATTGCAAAAAATGTAAGGCTTGAAGTGTGTTGTCCAGAAAATAAAATACAGTATCTATATAGGTGTTAATACAGTAACAGCTGGGAAGATCAGCTTGAGGGTAGACTACCGACTGGGAGGGAACTATTGAGTCATCAGCTTTTTTAGTGCTCTTTTAATTGAAAAAGAACAGCAACAGCAACACACACCCCCAAAAAATAGCACTCCTGAAACTGCCCTGACTGCAGTTTTCCGTTAAGTCTCTTTCCTCAACTTAAAATGAAAAAAAAGCCTTCTAATTCCAGGTTGCTAAATGTTCTGCCCTGCACTTCACTACTTGATGAGAGAGTGGGGTGGAAAGCTCTTCAGGCTGTTACAACACTTGGCTTATTTTGGTTGTGCCTGCGTAATGCTCCTACATCATCTTATCTTTCCTCCTCTGCTTTCTGCAGCTTTAAGTGAGGGTCATGTAACTGTTTCCTATGTAAGGCAGTTCTGGAGCAGGCCCTGGAAAGAGATGCTGACTTGTAGGTTGCAGGTATGCTCAAGTCTGCCTTAGTACCTGTTGCATTATTTCTAAGGTGCTTTCCACAGCTAGAAAGAAATCACAATGTGACCCTTGTTTTTCTGTGTCCCCAGCCCAGTTTTCATATCAGTGAAACAGGGAAACCTCCCCCTGGCTCATTCCCCCACTCCACAGGTCTGACAATATCACAGTGGGGTCCCTTTTCCCCAGTGCAGATTCTTGTTGGTCATTGTGGCCACTTATCTCAGCTTGCTCTGGCATCATGTAAATGGCCACTCTTTGTTGTTTGTTTTGTTGTGGTTTCTCTGGTTTTAAAGGACTTCATTACAGCAGATTCTGTTTGCTATAGAGAGCAAGTCATACAGAGCCAAAATCCACTCCTTTTTTTTTTGCTTCCCTACTTGCCTCTTCTTCTTGTCCTATCAGAGGTGTTATGAACTGCTGCTGCCTTTGTGCAAGTACTCAGTCATATAGATTTTCCATCACCAAAGCTTTATATCAAAGAATGTGGTATCAAAGAAAAGATTTTTTCCTTTTACAGATAAAAGAAAACGTCTTTGTTTTCAGAACTCCCAAAGACCAACTCAACATGCTGTCAAAACAAAAAAAAAATCTTTATTAGGATTTCTTTTCACACTGTGTGGATTAAAAAGATCTTTTGGAGAGACCATTCATTTGAAATCCAGGTTTCCCAAGCAAACAAAAACCCCCTTCCAGTTCATCTAGGCATGGAAAACCTCCTTGCACTACTTAATGCTCTAGAATCTAAGTGGTTATGTCTAATTAGCTTTTATTTGCTTTTAGAGCAGGCTGTCTGGTTAGAATAGAATCATAGAATGGTTTGAGTTGGAAGGGACTTTAAAGATCATTTAGTTCCAGCCCCTCTGCCATGGGCAGGGAATCTTCCACTAGACCAGGTTGCTCAAACCCCTGTCCAACCTGGCCTTACACATTTCCGGGGGTGGGGCATCCACAGCTTCTCTGGAGAACCCATTCCAGCGTCTAACTACCCTCACAGTAAAATATGTCTTCCTAATATCTAATCTAAATTTCTCCCCTTTTAGTTTAAAACCATTCCTCTTAGTCCTATCACTATCTGCTCATGCAAAAAATCCCTCTCCCTCTTTTTTTATAAGCTTTTAGGTACTGAAAGGTTGCAATAACATCTCCCCAGAGCTGTCTCTCCTCTAGGCTGAACAACCCCATCTCTCTTAGCCTGTGTTTGTAAGAGAGGTGCTCCAGCTCTCTGACCATCTTAGTGCCCTCCTCCTCCTGCTCCTTTGGACCTGCTGAGCTTCAGTGTTTGTCTTGTGCTGGGGACCCCAGAGCTGGGCACAACACTTCAGGTGGGGTCTCATGAGAGCAGAGTAGAAGGGCAGAATCCCCTCCCTCACCCTGCTGTCCACGCTGCTTTGGATGCAGCCCGGGACACCTTTGGCTTTCTGGGCTGTGTGTACATATTGCCAGGTCACATCCAGCTTTTCATCCAGAGGAATCCCAAAGTCCTTGGCAGGGCTGTTCCCAATGAATACTTCTTCCAGTCTGTATGCATACCATTGGATGTTTGTGCTGTGGAAAGCTGAAAAAATGCTAAGGCTCAGCTGTTAGGTAAGCTGGCAGTCTTTTTTTCCTTCTTGGCTGATGGGGATCTGTGCTGTAAAAAAAAAAAAGGAAGAAAATCTCAAGCTTTCTCAAAGGGTTAAGAAACTATATGAGGTAGGAAGTTTCTTCTAGTGCTGGAAGTAGTTCTTCCAGTGTTACTGGAAACATTATAAGATAGTGAGGAAGAGCATGGTACTTAAGTAAAATGGTTTTGTATCTTCACAGGATAATTAATGCAGTTTTGATCTTAAAGCTAATTCTACTTGCTTTTGATTTGTTAAATTTTACATAAAGAAAAAATGAATGAAGTTGATACTTCTGGAAAATAATCATGTAATAGGCAAGGGGAGGAAAAGGGTGCTTGTTTTAGTATATTATTCATACACGGGAAATAATCGCTAGCTCTAAGTGCTTTAGGGCAGGAGTCTTAGGTGAAGGAAGACTCTGCAGGAAGGTTCTGCAGATGATAGCTTCCAGTCCAGCTTTCTCTGTGTCATTTTGTAAGGAAAAGAAAAACAGAAATGATTCCCATGGTTGTCCTCTGTTACTGAGATCATCGGCCCAAACTTGCTTTTTTTCGTCTCTGCCGTAGACCAGTTCCTTGAAGATTCATCTGAGTGGAAGACAGGACATTAGAAAAAGAAAGATCCAGAAAACTGATCTGAATCTTGAGCTTAATTGATGCTAAACTGATGAATGACTGTCCTGTTGCTTGGCTAAACCTGCCTTTTTTAATCCTGTACGCAAGAGCACAAAATGCTGGCAGGAGCCCTATATGGTTTTAAGCTGTTGCTACAAGCTGTTACCTAGATTAGCTGGCAAAAGAATGTTTGAACCTGAAAATGACTTTGGCAGAGCCCAGTCTCTACCCATAGTTTCCTGGCTGTGAAATTTGTCCAGTTATTCTACTAATAATTTGAGGGATGGAGAATCACAAGGTTTCCAAACAGCAGATGTCTGCCTGCATTTGCTGTGGGATTTTTAGGTTGGCTTAATGTCTATCCTACAATATTTTTATTTCCCTGGAAATGAACACAGTTCATTTTCAAAAGGAGATATTAAGACTTCATTAATACCTATTTTTCTGCTTTTTAGCTTTCATTACATAAACTCCTTTTAGAACTAGGGTTTTTGTTGTCTTGCCTTTGAAAAGTTATCTTACCTTTTAGTTGGTCGTGGATCATACCCAAGCTCCTATGATTGCCATACAATCCATTTTGCTCATACAGATGAAAATCAAAATGCCTTACCAGGTGGTTCATAATTTCCAAGCCTAACTTGTGGGTTATGCCTAGTAACAAGGATAACTGCTAAAATATAGGAAGCTGACATTACAAGTTTCTGATAACCAGTCATAAGATGTAATGTTTGGAGAACTGTTTTACTTTCAGAAGAAATGTTTTGACAAGAACAGCTTCTCCTCCCCTATTTAGCTCAGTGTAAGCTAATAAGGCTTTTTTGGATGTGAAGGTAAACTTCCAAAATCTATTTTTGCTTTTTCCTTGTAAGGGTGAATGTCTATTTTGGTAGACAGTTTAGATTAAGCTGTGAAATATCTACTTGGATCACAGCAATCCACTTTGTGTATCACCACTTCAAGTAATGTCACCTTCAGCAGTATCCTTGTTTTTCCATTGCTCTTTATCTCGTGTTGTCATTTTGCATAGAGCAAGCTCCAGCTGCCCTTTACTGTAGCATATTTTGAACCCTTGTAAACATTATGGTTAAAGAAATTTACTTCGGTTAAAGTAATTATCAGAAACAACAGCACGAAAAGTCCAACCAAATCTATTCTCATTAAATTCATCAAGACATTAGGAGGTCTCATGGTTCTGACTTCATTTTTATTCATAGGTTAGAAGAAGGAAAACAAACATCTTGGTGTTTTCTCAAGTTCAAATGAAGTGATTCTGATGCAGGAATATGTCTAAATCTCTTAGATGAAAAGAAAACAACAATTAAGGCAGAAGTATCAAAAAAAAATTTACTTTTTGGGCATAAATACCTATTTTGTCCTTTGTAAAAATTGCCAATTTTTTTTTTTTGATGCATGTTTAAATTATCTGTTTCCCTCTAGTTCTATGAGCAGTTAAGTTGTTCCATTTTTTAAAGGTCTAATGTTTTTATTGTTTAGTGCTTTTTTAATCTGTTGTCATAACTAACAGCATATTTAAGAAAAACAGAAATTACTGAAGTACCATTTTAGTTTTTAGATTTATTTTCAGAAGAAAAATGTATTTAATTCTGAAACCTTGTTTTGGTTTTCATTTTTTACTTTAAACCCATTTTCTCTTCTTAAAATCCATATTATGGCTAGGGTTGTCTATCTTTAAGACCATATGAACTCAACAATATGGATTGAAGGATTGCTGCTAAGAAAATGCAAATATAGTACAGCTAGTTCCAGAGCTAGATAATTTTAATAAAAAGTTTCACACTCATTTTCTGTTTTAAAACCAGTCACCTCACAGTCAAAGTCCTTTGGGTTTTTTAGTGGAGTTTGTAAAGCTCCTTTAATATAGAGATTAGCAGTTTCTTTATCTCTTTCATTCCATTTATTGGTTTGTAAACCTGAAGGCTGTGAATTTTATGAAAGAAAATCCTTTAATTTTGTGTATGCCTATTGATATGTGTGGTTGCCATGGTACATATTTGGAGTGAAACTTTTTAAACACTGACTTGAATGCGTATGATAATTTTTAGCATCATTTTTCTGATACAATTAATCAGAAATCCGAAAAATTCCAAGTACCTACTGAATTTAGCTGACTGGATGTCCTAAAGCTCTAAAGTGTTAAGTTCTGACAAAAAGTTCTAAATTTCACTACATAGACTTAAAATTTCGGCAGGGCCGCACTTCAGATGCACAGACTGATTTGTGTGATGGAGTTTTGTTGAGAGTTCACAACTCCCTCTGAGTTGCAAACCTCTGAGTTGCATTGTCTGAGAACAGCTGCTTTAATTTCTCACTGTTCATTTTACTGCCTTCTTCCCAATTGTTTTGTACAATGCCATATTGTGAATAAACTTTTATAAACTTCTATAAACTTCTTTATAAACTTCAAATAGCTGAGTGGATCAGGAATTATTAAAAACCTTGCATCAGTTCCATAGGACATTTCTGCCTCCTTTCCTAACAGTCCTGGCTGTAGAGTTACGGCTTATTCAATGAGCAGGATCATTGATAGTGGACTTCAAGATGTAGGTTGTCTAAAATGTGCCTTGAAGATAAAGATAGATTTTGAGCTCAGTTAAGGACCTTATACAAAGTTTATGAAGAATAGAAGATCTCTCATAGGCATTCAGCAGCCTGGATTTACAACAGATGCTGCAGAATCAGTTGCCAGATAAGGTTTTTAAGTCCAAAGCCTCCATGCTCAGGTGTGATGCAGAGTGTGAGGACCTTAGGGCTGTTGTTCGAGAGTTAAACTTCGTGGGTACATTTATTAGTAAATCTTTTTTCTTTGTGAGATTTGAGCTCTGGACTACTCCTAGCTAGCAGCAAGTGCTGGCTTTGTTGTTTTTCCACTGAGGAAATGCCACTTTGAGTATGGAACCCTTGTCAGCCCAGTGATGTCATGTGTCTTGCCTGAGAATATCTTATGAAATCTATGGATTGACTTTTTCTGTCACTTCATTTTACTTGGAGACTTTTCGAGGTAGTGATGTGGCTAAATGGCAGGACATGTGGGACTGTCTACTGTCTGAATGTTAGTGTTACTTGAAACCCAGCTAGAAAATTTGTCAGGCTGTATTCTGCTATTGATATTAAAGAAGCAAAGTTAAATGATGATACAGTTGAGATATGGATTAGAAATACCATAATTTTAAATGAAAATAAGTTTTTCTTTGTCAGGTCTGATTACCTTTCAGTGAAGAAAATGTTATCTAAACCCCCTTCTTGAGTCCAGCTCTTGAAATTCTTCATAGCTTGCCAGCTTTCTGAAGCTGAAATTCTGCATGTAAATTGCTTTTCTAACAGACTCATATAGGGTTTTTTACAGAATCAATAAATATTAAAAATTTAAATATTTTCTGTATGTTCAGGAAAGACTTTGAAAATACAAAAATGTAGATCTTCTTTATCTCTCTCTTTTTCTTTTTCCTTTGATGGCAACTATTTTGACTTATTCATATTGTGATTAGGTGTTCTGAGTGAGTATACTAGATGTGACAAGATGTATAAAACATAGAATTTTTCACCAGACTATACTGGTGAAAAAGCACTAAAAGCACTACTCTGGGCAGAGACAAGTTCAAGTAAATACTGGAGGCATGGATTTTAAATTTTTGCCTATTATCCCATAGCTTTCTGTATTACTTTTTTTTTTTTAAGAGGATACTTTGAAAGTCTTAGAGAATTAAACTTTCTCTGCTAGCCAGAAATTTTTGTGGGTTTTTTTCTTCATTGAGAAACCATGTTCTGCATCTTAAATGCAGCCTCCTGCCATTGCTACCAAAGGTATGGAATAAATGTAGTTAATTTCTGCTTCCTCTGCTGGCCTTCGAGCTGTGCAGAATAGATCTGTTCTGTACCTTCAAAGTACCCACGCTTGCAACTGGTGTGTGGAAATTGGGTCTTTTGGGGACTAAGGAGAGCACTTTATCTCCAATATCCAGATCTGAGCAGTGAGTAATAGCATTTCTGAAATAACCTCTCAGTAGCAGTGGAAGCTTTTAGAAAGGAAACAACAGTGATATTTTGTGATAACTTCTGAGTACATTCAGTTGCAGCCGATGTGCAATCTGTTAGTATGATATAAGGAAAGCTGTATGTTTGACACCAGTAGCAGACACTGTACAAAAATGGTTTCCTTTTTTTGCTTGGGCTTCCTGAAAATCCTCTTTGTAGCACAGTGCAGAAAAGCAGAACTGAAATGACCACATTGTTCAAAAATAATTGAAATAATCCAAGTTTGTTTGAAACTAAGGTGCAAAGTCTGCTATGCCTGGCAACATTGTCTTGATAGCGATCACTTAAGAACTATTATGTATTCTTTTGTTGTTGTCTTGTTTTTTTTTTAAGCTGGACCCGTGATCTGCAGAATGCTAACATACCCTCCAACTCGAAGAGCCTTAATTGTGGGTTGTGGTCTGCAGATGTTTCAACAACTGTCAGGGATTAACACCGTCATGTATGTATTTCCCAATTGCTTCTTTTTATAAAGTATTAGAAAAAAATCATTAGTTAGACCATTAGCAGTTATAGATGGTCTTCTGGACAAAGTCTGAAAGGTGAAAAATTGAATGTGAGAGCTGGAATGCTGGTTTGAAATCCAGATGTTGACACATTTGGCATCACAGAAAATTGATAAAAGAGGATGTTAGTATAGGGGTAAACATTTATATAGACATGAGAATACAAACTGTATTCTGAGAGATGCATTATTGTATTAGGGTTTGTGGTCAAAGCTATGTATGTCTGGACAAGAAAGCACATTTATGGTTTGAATTTGTGTGCAAATAGATCACAGTAAGGTGAGGGTTAGAGTAACCATGGTAATGAGGTGGAACATTACTGTGAAGTGCTAAAGGATGCTGAGGGAAGAAACATTTCTGCTTTTACATGGTTTTGTTATGTGTATGAAGACTCAGTAAGTATGGAAGTGAAGAATGATATATTGGGTTTTCTGACAAGCTGTCAGCTCACAACAGGAGTAGCTCTTGATAGATGTGCAATGTGCAGGACCTTGTTTAAGATGAAATTATTGTTGGGCTGCCCTACAGGACTAATCATAATGAATATGGTTGCCATATTGTTTTAAGAGCAAGGATAAAATATGTTGTCATAACATTTTACAGAGAAAACTATGCCTAAGGGAGCATGCTTCTTAGGAAATTGTTAGAAGGAACAGCGAAAAGGATAAGGCTTTTAGTGGTATCAAGAGCTACCATATTAAATGTTAGAGTAAACACTGCCATCTGTCATACTGGAAGAAAAAGTCCCCCAGACTCAGTATTATTAAACTGCAGAGGAGGGAAACTTGTAGCAGGTAAAGAAAGACTTCATAAAGTAGAAATTGTAACCCAGTGTGGGAAACACTTGGACACAAAACCAGTAAGTTATGTGTGAAAGCCAGAAGGCAGGCACAGAAAGAGCTTTGATAAATTCTTCAGACACATCAGAAACAAGAGACCCAGTAGTCTCCAGGCCCAGTAAGGATCAGGACATTTGGAGTACCCTAGCAGAAGACAAGTGTTCAGCACCAAATCTCACAAAGACTCTTTTTGCATTTGTGTTAATTATAGAGGGTATATGAAACTTTTTTCACTAGAGCTTACTTAAGATGTCTCAGGTGGTCTGCTTGACACTCAAGTATTAAGGGAAGAACTTTGCTGATTAAAATGAAAAAATATGAAATTAATCAGGGTATGCTCTACAGGTCTGGAGTAATTTGCATACATAATCACTGAATTTGGAAATGTAGCATAATTTACATGAAGCTACAGCCCAGGAAGTTTTATTTCTGTCTTTATAAAAATCAATTAAAACTTCATAGAATCAAATAAGCTGTGTGTTTATAAATATGAAAAATGAACATGTACATGTAGGATATAAAATAACAAAGAAGAGCCAACATGATTGTTGCAGACAGACTGTAGCTTGCTTGGATGTGACTTCATGGTCATGTTAGAGCTGAAAATCCCACATGAAATGACCATCTGAAGCAACCATGACAGCTACAGCCAAAGTTTCTGGAAGAAATCATATAGTCGCAAAAGTAAGTGAGAAGTCCTGTAAGGTATGTAACTACTTAAGATAGGAAAATAAAAGGATGAGAATAGAAGATCAGTTATCATAAACCAAGAATAGACTCCTACAAGGATCTATATGAAGATCTTTGCTGCTTTAATAAATCTGTGAAAGGGGCTAAACAACAAAATAACAGCTTGTACTCACACAGCATTCACAATATAAAGATCCCCCAAATCTGTGAACATGAAGAGCTGTGGGAAGATAATGCAAGATAACAAATCAGTGGAATGGCAAGTGCATTAACTATACAATGTTACTCAATAATGCCTGCAGGAGGGAACTGGGTAACTAACATGCATGGCAGTCTCAATTGTTACTACTCAAAAAAGAGGGCTTGCAATGGCATTATCGTTCTATGAAAACATCATGACAACATCCATGGCCAGTCTGGAACAGTACAAACAATTGCAGATGTCCATTTTTAATAAGAACAAACAAAAGGTTATGTATGGGGAAAGAGATACCTATGTTTGAACAGGATGATTAGAACTCTGCAGTTTGGAAAAGAAATGAGGTCAGAAGAAATCCAAGAGGTATATAAAGCTACTAATGTTATGAAGAGGATGGGGAGAGCATGATTATTCATCATTTCTTCTAACACGTTTTTGATGACTCCTAGCTCTTACCCAGCACTAGGTTTAAAATAAACATTTTTTCATGCACCACATAATTACGTATTGGAACTCATTGCCACAGGATGTTACAGATGCCAAATGTAGAAATAAGTTTAGAAGTTAATTAGGGAAACTTACATAATAAACATTATTAAAATGTTATGAAATGTGGTGTGCATGCAATCTCTGGCCAAGGACAGTTGTTCTCACAATTTGGTTCTTACTACTTTAGGATGCCTTTTTTGAGCTAGAACAAAAAATTGACAGTTCACAAGGCTTATGACGCTGGTAGGTTGATTTTCTTTATTTTAAACTTACTATGTTTTAAAATCTCAAACTCCTTTCTGTGTAGGAGGTTTTACAAATAGTTTGGAATTGACCTAATTTGCTTGTGGATGTGTAGGAGGACAGAATTACAACTATAAAATATGGTTGAATCTTAGCTTTAAAATAATAAAATGCCTATAATAAACACATGAAGGCACTGTTGTTAAAGGACTGGATAGTAAACCATTTGCAATATACAGTCTCTTTTAATATTCCATTATAACGGAATTTTTAGTTTTTAGGTATGCAAGACAAACATTCTCCTGCGAAAGGACATTTTTCAAACATAAGTAATCAACTGTCTGTTGATGGTTTACTTATATAGAAATTGGTGTTTGCTTTTTAATGCTATAATCAGATGATAGCTTAAGGAACTGTTGGATTGTATTAACTCTCTAAGCACTAGTTTTCTCTTCATAATGTTCAGTTGTGTCATTCTGGGATTGCTGTTCTCTTGCAGCAGGCAAGCAGGTGTTGGTTATGGTTGGAGGGTCTAGTATTGTGTGGTCTTTCCTTTAGTGGTTTCTCAAAAACAGTCATGAAGGGTATTTTGACAGTGGATATTCACTGTACGTTTGGTGCTACTCTAAATCCTTGTTTACTGGCCCTTTTTAGGCCATAGAAGAAGAGGCCGATGACCCCAACTTGCAGTTGCCTGGCTTTCTGTGGCAGAGAATTTAGTCTCTGGTTGCCCCTCTGACCAGTTAACTTAACATGGCAGCATCCATGACGGGCCCTGACTTGTCCTAATCTTATGGTTTGAGATTTTCCGCTCTGCTGTCTGCTATAAAATAATTTGTTTAATCTTGTATTTTACTGTAAGAAAGTGAGGCCATCAGAGTAAATTTGTGTGTGTCTGAAAAGCTAATTTAAACCCTCATAAGCAAATCACAAAGGGACATGAAAATACAAAGAAGAACACAATTGTGGAATGGTTTAATACTTCCCCAATTTGTATGTGCTTTACTGAGTAACTTGTCAATTTTAGAAAATAAAAGCTTGAATCAAAAATTATGGGTGTTAGAGGAATTTTGCAGGGGTCTAAAAATAGTCACTGAGTGTACCCAGTAGAAGAAGAGATGCTAAAAATCAAAAATTACCTACAAGAAACACATGGAGATGGCAATAAAAATATAGAGCTTCCATGCTTAATAATTCAATAATCTGGCATAAATTTTCTGGTTAAAAACTGGATATCAGTGGTGAAGCCAGTGAGAGCAATGAAGTCCATGTGTAGTTGGAGTTCTCTTGAAGATGGGGAAAGGAAAACCAGAAGAATTGCTGTGAGAATTGTTGAGGGCTGTGCTCTTTTCATTGTGCAATAAACTGATCTGGTTTTTGCACAGAAATAGTTTCAGATCATATTTGAATCAGCCATGGATGTCTATAACATCCAGCCGTGAGGAACCAGAAACTCATCATGAACAGGATGTTACTGAATTGGTGAGAACAGTATGTGGAGCAACCTCTGCATTGAGGAGGTGGATCTAAAAGAGAAGCAAAATGTAAAAATAGGCTAAGGAGATTGTGACTGTCACAGGAAGAAATTCTAGCGTGATAAATTTAGTCAGCAAAAGAATAAAGCTCAGTGACCTATTGCTTTGATTCCTTTTTTTTGCCCTAAGAACAAGGGTATCACTGCTGTTTGATGGAGTGCCTGACACAGAGCAATGCTTCCTTTCTGTCATGGCTTTTGCCAGCTTAACTGACCTGTTAAAGATAAAGTCGTACAATTTTAGACAAGCATCTCTCACACTGGTGTGAACAGGTCTGAAACGGTTTAACTTCTCAGTTTCTTAAATTCTAGTGTTTTCTCATCTCGAGAACAGAAGCTCACTGTTTCAAGCCTGGAGCCCAAATCTGGCTGACAGGAGACTGAGAAAGGCCTTGTGAAGGAAGTTATATTCCAGGGGAGCAGTTACTACAAATTAGCCTTTTAATAGTAATATATCCCAGAATTTGGTTAAAACAGTGGTGTTAAGATATTTTCAAGCCCAAAGTGGCCCATAGTTAAAACTTGGGGGAAGAGGACCATTTTGAGATAAAACTTTAAATTAATTTTTCCTATCAGTTTCTTATTAAAAAAAAATCAAAAAAAAGGGAAGAAGTTCCATTTTTGGGAGGTGGGAGAAAGTAGGGACTTGAAAGATTTGAACTATTTCACATTGTATAGTGAAAACCATCAATGGATGTTTTATCTCTATGCTCATGTTCCTTCAGAACTAGGACTTCTGAAAACATTTCTGGTAATGTGCAGCCTCATGGCAGTAAAAAGACCTCCAAACCATGGGGAAGAAAGGTTTTGGAAAAAATCCCAAGTTATCTTGAATACTCGGCAGTAGTTTAGCCATAATTGGAGGGAGTTCAGTTTTGTCTTGTCAGAATTGCACGTAGCTGGTATGACCTGCGCTGGAGATGCTGCTGCTCTTTGAAAGGTTTGTTGTCTGTTCCCAAAGACTGCCTGTGCCCTCAAGACTATAAATCTGTCTTGAGATTGAAGAGACAGCTGTATCATCTTGATTATTCTTACTCTCACAAAACTTTAAGTGGACTTGATGAAAGCCAAACAAAATACTTTGTTCTGCAGTTGAAATAGTGAGTTTGATGTGGTGCTAATTTTGTAATTTGCCATTATCTTTTCACATTGTGTTAGAAAAGCTTTCTGCAACAGGAAAGTGGTATAATGTGTCAACAGGGAGAGCATATGGCCTTCAGCATTTTTGCTAAGGTGTTTGTAGGTGTATGTGATCTGTTATTCCTAATTAATGAAATGGTTTTTTTATTTCTAAGATATCTTTGCATCTCCTAAAAGTTGAGTGAATCCACATGTAAAATGTATTGGTGTTTGGATTTGGTCCTCAGATGCTTTTGAGCTGTAACAGTCTTGCTTTTTTAATTTATGCAAGAAAACAAAAGAACCAAAAAATAAAAGGATGATAAAAAGAAGCATCTTTTTTCAGTTGGCAAGATCTAGGGAGGGGAATAAAATATTATATGGAGAAAGACAAAAGCTCAGAATAATGAGAGAGGAAAAAGGAGCTGGATAAAAGAAGAAAAATACAAAAGAGGACAAGAAGAGGTTATGTAACAAGTGGAAATTGAAGGTTTGAAGACAAGTTAAGAATATTAGAACAATTAATATGAAAATTAAAAAAAATTGTACTGAATGTGAATGAGAGAATGAAAGGAAATAGGAGTGGGACTGAGAAAGAAGCCAGGATACTTCTGGAGTTTAATGGAGGCTAGAGAGGAGTTTAATGGAAGCAAAGCACATTTCCTGGCAAGTTTAATTGCCAGGTCTGTTGTGCAGCAATTTCAGGGCTGAAACCTGTGAGCACCTCGCTGTAGCCTCAGAACCAAGCTCTTGTACTTCTGCTTAACATGGATGTACAACTGAATCCCCAGAGGGCTGGTGAAGGTCAAGAATCAGAAAGTTGTCCTTGATTCCAGCTTTTTAACTTCTTCAAAATGAAATACTGAATAGGGAAATAGGACAATATCTGACATATCTGAGTGCAGATAAACTTTTCATTTTTTTAAGATACTTGAGTACCTTCTTTTGTGAATTACAGCACAAGTAATAGCAACCTTCTCTACTCTTTCAGCATCAGCAGCCATGTAGAGATCTATAATTAATGGCTGAATGTGTTTACAGGTTATGACAGATTAATGAATAAGCTGGTCGCCGAAATGAGGTTTTCCTAGAGCATTGGTTATTGATTTGTATATTGGAAAATAGTTGTTGAGATCTGTAAACAGAAGTTCTACTGGCAAAAAGTAATGGTGATTCGCATTTTTCTTGTGATTTGTATTCAGGCATTGACTTTTAATGTTGTATAGGTTTCTATTGTATACTCTGGCTGTGCAGTTTAAAACAAAATCCGGTAAGTAGCATACTGTATTTTAAAAAAACCCAACCAAACAAAGACTCCCCAACGAACAAAACAAAACCCCAAGGTGACACAATGCTAAATGTCATCCAAGTTGCACAGCAGTTGCTGAAGGAGAATGTCTTTTATTGTACTCTTGACTTAAATTCAAATTGGGCACAGTGACTCCCAAGCAGACTGCCATGTGGCATTTATTTTTGGATGGCCAGTAACTTATTGCCTCAGTTTTTCTTGAGTACTCTCAGACCCAACTGGGCTTTAAGTCTCACTGAAGGAGGGACTATTACATTAATATTCTTTCCAGATACAAACTTTGTAATATTGTCAGGATAATTGAGAAGATTTGGTAATTGACAAGTCTAATTTTCTCTGATGAGTCCATAACATTAAGGCTGCTGCCTGATTAGGTTTTCATCCTTCAGTATTTTGTTGTGGGTAAACTCTCCAGTTTATATCTTTCTTTTAAATTTTGCATTTTCCTCTTAGATTTTAGGAGACATTTAATAAAATGAAAAGAGCCTCTATGTTGCATGTCCACTTGCTTTTCAGATAATAGTCCATTAGAGATTTTTTTATTAGGTTTTCATTAATTCTTCCAGTAACATTTTTTTGAGAAGTGACCCTTCATTTTACCATTTTAGCCTTCCTTCATACTGCAAGGTGTTTTAGATAGTACTGTGTGCAAACTCATGTAAAATACTTCAGTGGCATATAGATGTTGTTATATAGACTGGAGATATTTTTGGAGCAACTAAACAGAAACAAACTAAATAGTTTGATTAGTCTAGTCAAACACAGTAGGCGAGATGAGTCTTGCGTTACACCAGTTGTCTCTGTTGCATGTGCTATACAGAAATAATGTGATTAACTTGTAACAGCTCTTGAGAGGAACAAATTGTAGTTAATAAGCAAAATAATTTCATATTAATCACTGTAAAACATTCTAAATGAGAATTTGTGGAAACTGCCTGTATCAGTTTCATAGTACTTGAAAAGGAAAATGAAATCATATCTCAGTTTTTTGAAAGTTTTGCATGTTCAGCAAACTTTTCAGTACTTTGCATGTTCAGTACTTTTCCATAGGCAGTGTACTATTATCACAGCTGAGCTTGTTTCTTTTAAAGTAAAGGGTGCATTAAAAATAAGATACATTTAAAAACTCCCAGCTTCAAACATCTGATGGTCACCAAGTGGTACACATTGGACACAAGTTTATTGTTTAGAAATCTGCTTATACAGTATTTTTTTCCAAGCCCTGGAGCATAGATGATGATGATGCTTATTATTATTAAATTTTAATTATTTTCCCCCAGTAAAAGGGTAAATCTGAACTGAACAATTAGTTTGTGAAAATCTGCCCATTAAGTTTGAAAAATTATCAGACAACCTGCAGAGAGAAGAAGCAGCTTTGGAACTGTGGCCAAGGCGAAACTCAGATTTGGAGGGTGGCTTGAAGTACGGAGCCTTAGACTGGGCAGAAGCAGTTCTTGCTGAGATGCTGGTTGGATGAGTAACAAGAAACGTGAAAATCCCTTTCATCACATGCTCTCAGCAAGAGCCCTGGGCAGTATTTGCAGCAGCTGTAAATTGGCAGAGCCAATCCTTTCCATTCCCTCTGCGTTTGCTTTCACCTCCCCATCAGTGCAGGTCAGGAAGGAGCCTGACCACAGTTTCTCTGGACTCTGCTCTGATGTTCTTCCTTCTTCTCAGTCATTAGTAAATACTGATGTGGGAAGGGAATACCACCTAATAAGGCAAATGTATCAGTAAATCTGCTAGGAAGTGGCTGAAACATAAATCTGTTGATGGCAGGATGCCAATAGCTTTATCCGTGAATTAAAACCAAACAAGCCAATACAAGATCAGCTGGTTAAGGAACACTGCAGCAGGTCTGAGAAAAAAGAAGTAGCTCTTTGTTCCACAGGCAGGTTGCAGGTGCAAGTAGCAGTGACTTGGTATTCAGAGTCATGGAGAGGGATGGGGAGGGAAAGTAGCTGGGTCATATTGCTGGGTATCTGATATGGCTCTACACCTGTGCAAGAACTGTGAGCAGTAGTTAGACCTTAGTCTTCATCTGGGTTTTGTACTTACCAGCAAACTGCAAGACTGAGTGACCTAGATGGATGTAGGTCCCAGAGGGCAGTTCAGTAAACTAGTAAACTTGAACATTTTTGAGGCTAAAGTTTGTGTAATTTACTGTGTTTTAAAGATAACTTGCATGTTTTAGAATGTTCTTAAATATTCTTGTGTATGCTTATTGGGTGGCCTACAAAACCCTGAACAGCTTAGGGGTTTAATGATTTAGCTCCAAAGGCTATAATTTATCAGTTAAAATAATTGTGAGGGGTAGTTAGGATAGAAGTAAGAAACTATATCTATATTAAAAACAAGTCACCTGTGTGTCAGCATCACTAGCACTAAATCCACACTAGGCCAAATTTCCACTTAAAAATAAAATAAGAAAGAAAGCAAAGCTGTTTTCTCCTGTTGTGCTGACCTGGTAGTTTAAAAGTTAAATCATCTGAGTCAGTTTGAAAGTATATTCACTATTGTGAATTCACTATTCACATATTGTAATTCACCATAAAAGAAAGAAATTAAAACTTGAAATTTGTGTTATTTGGCCAATGCCATATATCAATCTTCAAGATTCCCTCTCAGGCTGAAGCTTCTCACTGCTAATGCCATTTCTCTGTGCATTTTGTGTTCTTATTCCTTTTGAAATAGAAAAGGAAAATCACAGTTTTATGCCACTTAAAAGAAAAAAAAAAGATGGAAAACAAAGCAGTGAATCACAATGGAGTAGTTAACTAGATTAAAGCTATAAAATAGATATCCTGTTTAAGCTGCTTGCCTTGTTGATCAAACTAACCAGAGTTTTTGGAAGATAGTTTTTACAGGTACATCCTTGTCCTAACTGTCAGAGATCAAGGGATCTGTTGGAGATCAAGGAATAGGTAATTCAGATATAAAAGTGTTGAAGGCTCGAGTGTTGGAAGATCGAGGAAGTATTTCAAGATGCTTTATAATGGAAGTGATGGGATGAAATAAAGTAAAATCTAGAATGATTATTGGAACATAGTTCAGTGGTTAGAGGTACTAGATTGAGTGTCTCGAGGGAAGTAGGAAACAATCATAGTTTCTAATTGCTTAAACTGTTACAACAATAGAGAAAGTATTAGAAATAACTTATTTGGGGGTTTTGGTGTTGAAATTAGACATACAACAGCAGATAAATGTAAATTTAAAAGTAAAGACTAATTTCCTTTATATTAAACTTTTATATCCCATGTCTTGTGATAATTCTCATGATCTATCCATTTATTGTTAAAAAGGTAGAAAACAGCCCCCACCTAAAACCTAGGCAAACTTAAAAAATCCTAGACTGCCAAAACCATTAAATGATATTGAGGTGCATGTTTATTTTCATTACGTATC
>VZTH01015001.1:0-116794 GCA_013397815.1 Aleadryas rufinucha | reverse complement strand
TTCTTCCTCGATCTGAGATAACTGGACACTTGTGTCACCTTTGCCATATCTCAAGTTCCCTTATGTCATTTAATTCACAGTCTATGGTTCCTGTCAGGAGCCGTATCTCGGCTGTTGTAGTCATAGCTTCTTTATACAGTTTTGCCCGAATGGTCAGAAAGTCCTTCATGACAGTGCTTAAACCTTTAAGCATAACATTTTGGTCTCTGACACCCAGAAGCATGCCTGTTTATGCTCTGCCTCACTCAGGAGGTGAATGGAGGTTCAGGTTTGATATATCAAAAGCATGGAGTTCATTTTTTTAAAGTCTTGGTAGAAGATTCATTTTTCTTGTGTGTATCACTTAATACCAAATTATTAGCTCCAGCTACCACCTAGAATTCCTTCTAAAAGTCTTTTTTTTTTCTGAATACTGTCATTCTCACTAGCACAATTTCCTCTTGTTGTGCAATGTTATTGACAGTGATAAGCCAGACAAGAACACTTTTCCTTGGTTGATTTGTCCCACTTCGGCACTGAGCAAATCTGTATAGTGAAAGAAAAAAATGCACCTGCAGCCATTGTCTAGAGAATCCAACTACTGCTGTCCCTCACAGCATTATATGCTTTTTAATCACATAAAATGGCTTAAAAGAGAACTGCATAGTCATCAGCAGAAGAGAAGTACAGACCTGAAGGCACGATTAAAGAAATTACACATATCCAGCAGTCAATATGTGCCACCATTCCTCTATGGGCCAGACACTAGGATTAGGGTCATAGGGTTAATCTGTATATTGGGAAGAGGGGGTGGTGAGGGAAGAAGTATAACACAGGGAATTGGTCAAGGCTGCAGAAAGAAAGATGAAGAAATTGAAGGCAAATATAGGAAGGGACAGAAATCAGAGGTTGATAGAAATTACAGACTTGTTTTGAGATAAGAGATCATTTAAATGGACCAAGAGATACAGAAATAAAAGAGTGATGGTCACTCTTAGGCAGGCATAGATAGGCACACTCAGCTGTGTCCCCCCATATGTCCCATTTAAAAAGCAAAATAAAAATGAGATAAACCAGTTTTAAAACGAACATGAATTCTAGCCTGAAGGCTTTGCCAGCCTTTTTTTTTTTTTTTTTTTTTAATATTGAATCATTCACAGGAAGAAAAAAACAAAATCCTTTGGCACTTCTGTCTCCCTTTCTGTTCTCTGTGCGGGGTTCATCTTCACATTACCCAGATATTGTAGAAGAAAACATGCTAGTCCAGAGGAGAAAAGGCCCATGGCTCTTCAGTCCAGACATAGTCTGTGTGGGTAGGGAGCTAGCAAGACATGAGCTTAACAATCTTTGCAAAATCATTTGCAAAATGTGCCAAGCTCTGGCTGCCTGCACTTCAAGCAGCGGCCATCCTTGTTTCTGGTAGCAGAAATACCTTTTGTGTACCTTAGGAGACTTTTCTCTTGTTTGACTGGATTTGTCTTCCTATAACTCCATCTCAACAAGTAGGACATCTTTCTGGCAATTAATGCTGTGGTTTTGATTAAACATTACCATTTGTTTTTTCATCCTCATTCTTATTCAATCCTGGTTTTAGAAGAGGAAAAATAAAACTCTTGGCAGAACCCACCCAAACCTTAGTGAACTCTAAACAGACAATCTTTCATGTCATTTAGCAATGTAAATGAGTATTAGATGCAATTGAAGTTATATTTAACTGTATCATTAAGCTCTTTACCTGTGAAAGTATATTGCAAAGGGCACAGGATAAGACTGTTGTCTTACCGCTCTTCTATAATGGTTTATCTGAGTGAAAAAAACAAAACGCCTGACAATTCCCAATTAGGATATTACCCTCATTGGGACTATGAACATTCTCCAGGATTAAAGAATTTGTGGGCCATATCATCTGAAGCAGTCTCATTGTCCATGCCTTCATTATGGCCAGTGGCACTAGGACAATTTACAAACATGGAAAATCTGACCTGATATCAATGTGATAGATAAAATGATACTTTATTCTCATTATCCTCAATGTCAGCACATATAGCACTTCTATGTGATACAATTGCCTTAACACACAGCAAATATTTACTCAGCTCCTCTCTTTGCTTGAGCTAGACTATGGGTGACCACCTGCCATCACCAATCAATTCATCAAGTGAAAGGATTTGAACCTTAGTTTATAAGAGCCTCTGACTGACATGAGAGAGTTCCCAGATTCAACAGAATGATGATTCTTATGTCACTTGTAGCACTCGGCAGTGATATTTTGCAGTCTTTTAGAAAACCACTGCTGATATGAACCCTGTTAAGAATTTCAGTTTATTTTGGAGGGAGGAACAGGGCTGAAGGATACCTTTATGGTATGGAGACTCAGTATGCTTTTGAATGTTAATATAGAAAGTATGATTACTTTCATTTCTATTTGAAATAAACATTGAATGCCAAGTATACCAAGGTATTATTGCTTGATATGCAATATTAGATACGAAGTCCTCCATTTTGATGACAGTAGCAAAGGCTATTCTGAAATCCAAAAGTCTCAATGCCTTGAAAAATTAATTCTTTCAGAGTTTTGTTTTATAAAACATATATAATTCAATGGCACTGGGTGGAAAAACTACAGTGGCAAATTACGAGAGTTATGAAAAATTCTCTTTCAAGCTAATATCAAGTCATCAAAAAAAATCGAATACTCCTGACCCTTTCACCAAAGTGTAAATTAGCAGTCTAATGGTAATATTCAAATGTAAGCTCCTTTTGATGAAAATAATATAGGAAAGTGCTTCCCTACTGTGAATCATCCTAACATGAGAAATAGAATTTGGGTACTATGATCTCTGCGAAGGGCACAGCAAGCTGGAAAATATGGAAATAAAAGATGAAAGCGATTTTGTGCATCTCTTGCCAATGTTTTATTCCCTTTTTAGTTATTATATAAAATCCAAATATCTCAAAGCACTTCTCTATGTTGGTATAAAAACAAATTACTTGCCCAACCAATTAAATGTTTTCCCTCAAAAAACAGTAGTGATGAATGTAAATTAGAGATAAAGCATGTGATATACTGACCATGCTTAAGAATGTTTCTTTGAAATATTTTCATCTATCAATAATAGCTGCTTTTACTGAAACATTAATATTTGCATGTTTCAAAAAAGAAAAAGGCAGTGATTTGAAATAGGATTATTACAAAATTGAAGATGCATTTTATTTTTTTTCCATGATTGTGTAGTGCAGGAAACGAGCTTTTAAGAATTCTTAAGCATAGAGAAAGCAGATTTTTTTTGATTTGTCACACCTAAATAAGGCCATCCAGGGCAAAGGTTTTATAGCCTAAAATTCCTCAGTGCTGGAAAATCCCTAAAAGCTTTACTGTGTTATGCTTGTTACTTTGCTCTTTCTGTGATGGAAGTTAGACTACTTGTTGCCGTATATGTTAATATCTTTAAGATAGTTTCCATGTATAAAGCAGATGGCTCTGCCCTTCCCATCATTAATTTTCCTTGCTTTCTTTCATTCACTTTTGGTGGACACATCTACTAAAATGTATGCTTTTCATCAAATGTTGACTGAGGTTGCTTTCCAAGGTTGCTGATAAGACTGAAAATAATTGCAATTAAAAAAAAAAAAAGGATATTTCTGTTACATCTTTATCTTGACAATTCCAAGTGAGAGGTGAGAGCATTCTTGATGATTCATTTAATTACCTCTGCAGAATCTTTATCTAACTTGAAAGCTTCCTCTCCTGAGGACAGATCTTTCCACCCACATATCACTGATAGTCAGAAGTACTCCTGAAATCCAGGATGTTCTGCTTTGGACTGAAACTCACTTAGTTTGTTATTGCTAATAATTAATAAATAACCTTACATAGGTCTTAGAGTAAAATGGACTGCTAAAAATGAAAGTTTACAGTGATCAATAGAATTTGTGTTGGTTACTACTGAAAGATATTTTATAGCTCTTTAAATCGTCCACATTCTTTAGCTCGATATATTCTGTACAGCAGCATATTTGGGTGTTTGACTGTAATTAGCTGAAGGCTGTGAGCCACAATAAAAGCAGAGAATTTGGAGCCAAAAGACCAAAAAAAATGTTAACTGAGAACTTGAACTTGGAATCAACTACAGACTTTGGTCATTGGCAAATGGAAGGAACTTAAGGTAATTATGGAGTTGAACTGATATTTCTCCTCTTTAGCTAGTGTTAGTACAGATGAACTGTATGCATACATGGTTGAGTAAGTGTTCTCTGTCTCCTTTATAACAGGGAGTAAACAGCTTATCACTAGTCAAATTGTATCTTGGGTCTCACTGAATCACTACCCTTTAATGATGGTTAAGGTGCTTGTGCAAGGATGTTGTGGAGTGTAATGAACTGGGTATTGTAAGGTTAAGGGCACTGTGGATGTTTACACATTAATTTTCTGTACATTTAAGTTATGTGATTGGCTGCATTAACACTGTTTCTTATAATTTAGTGCATTGTGATGATAAAACCTTTTGAATTGGTTAAAGAATGGTGCTAAAAATGTCAGTCACTTAAGAGTTGGACTTGATGATCCTCGTGAGTCTCTTCCAACTCAGGAAATTCTTTGATTCCGTGAGTAGCAAATATTGTGAATCGCATTTCCTAGAGAGCTGTATAATTTAGCCTCATACTAAAAATAACTGTATTTGTCATGTATTTTGTGTTGTCCATGTAAGAAGACTAAATCATAAGCAAACTTTGTAAGAATACAAGGAGGGGCGAGAATGCCTGAAAAGAAGTGCAAACACAGTTTAGGTACAGATTTAAAGTGATTAGTTAAAAGTCAGGAATATTGATGTACATCTGGCTGTCACTTGTAATATTAGAGTGATTCCACTTCCTTCTTTCTTAAAACAGCTTCCTTCACAAAATTGCCTCTTCAGTCTACAATACCAGTCTTATATTTCTTGTTATTTAATCCAACTTTCCTTGGGACTTAAAGTCCATTTATAAGTAAGGGACACTTCTTACGTATTACAAATGACGAACTTTGTCGTGTACAGTGAGAACGTATCACTCACAGGGTTTCAGAGAACAACTTCACCTCTACTGTGGACAGGAGGGAAAACATCAGAAAGAAGCATCCTGCTCTAAAACCTTTCCTGCATCAGCTCATTGGGCATTATGATAATTAGATCATCTGTCTAAATAGGCTCCATATGGTGATTTTTCTGTAAATGTTTTCTTTACTTGAACACAATGTATTACTCTATTTACAGCTCCAGACTTAAATTAACCTTGGAGACGGGATGATTAGAATCTGGGCTGAGTAGTAGAAGAGTCTTTAATTGCTCAGGGCAGTGGAGATGGAAATATTAGATATATTCTCTCTGAATCTGAAGTGTAGGAAAAAAGAGATAAATGACATGAAGCTGGCAGTACAGGCATGCCCAGATCAGCTCAGCAAGACTAGTATCATGAAAATCCTGGACAAGTTTGCCCATAGGGTTACCAAATTTGTTTAAAAGTGCAGCAAATCAGCAAAACACCCTGGTCCCTTAGTTCACAGGCTGTAAAGTGTACTCTGTATGAGCAGCCAGCTGGAACACTCAAGTGTGGTGTTTGAATAAACCAAAATCCCACAAAATAAAAACATTTTGCCACAATTTCAGCAGAGAGAAGTTTAATGAAATTGTTATTAATAGTCATCATCTTAATAAATAACTAGAAGATAAAACAGAGTGAGGAATCTCCATTTAACCACAAGATAATCACAGTGTGGGTGAGTAAAAGTATTCAGTGATCATTCAGAAGCCAAACTGCCTGGCCAGGCTGTTGCATCTCAGTGTCTACACTGGTGGCCAGGGTGGTTGCCCCATCAGGAGTGAGGAGCCACGGGCCCTGGGGCTCCAGGGCGGAGCATCTTGAGTCGGGTTTGTACTGCATGTCTGAGGCAATGTCACAGTGCCAGTTCACATCCAGGAGGTCCCTTTTTGTGATCAGGAGCTAATGAAGGTCCTAGCCTGTTATTCACTTGCAAGAAAGCTGACACATTTTGGGACATCTGCCCCGCTTTTGGAGGAGTTAATTGATTAAAAGAGGGTGCAGGATCTTTGCAGGTAACAAGCACTGGTTTATTGGATAATTAGTGGAGAACCTTTAATTGGTGGGTTATCTTGGCACAGGACTTTTTTAAGGTTTTGGGGCTGACTTCCTGGATTAGATTCTTATTTATTTATGTATTTCACCTTTTGAAAGAGTTTTTAATGCTTTCCTTGCTCAAGATAGGCATATTTCTGATGACTTCAGAGCACTGCTGTACTCGACTATATTATGTTCTTTGCATGATTTGCTTTTTGAGAAAAATAAAATTGTAGCATTATTTCCTTTTTTAAAAGAGATTTAGAGTGGCAGTCTTCCATTTCACCATTTCTATTATTTCTCAGTGTTAGAAACCAATTATTAAGAGATGCCTCTGCCTGAATTAGGGTGCAAATGAGACCGTATGCCAAAGTTGAAAGTATGGATTTTATTTAATAGGAAATATGAGAAATTGGAGCAAGGAGAGGGAAAGAGAAAGACAGTAGGAGAGAGAGAGATTAAGCAAAGACATCACCACGTGGAATCCTGCAATGTTCCTCTGGTACTTCTTCACCCTGGTCTGGCTGGTGATGAGGGTCCCTGATACCCATGGGGCATATGTGCTGTTCCCACAACTCGTGTGTAAGCAGCTGCTTCCTTTCTCAGTTTGTCATGGTGGGATATTTGTCCATATAGGTTACCCAGGTCTGTCTCACCAGGCCTGACATCTTCCTGGTGTTGCTGTCTGTGCTCTTCCCACAGTCTGCACAGTGGAATCTTGTCCGGTGTGCTAGTTCCAAACCTTTTACCTTTGTGTGGGCCTGAAATTAACACCTTCCTGTTTGCCATCTGTGCCCATTGTGGTAGCTTATCTTGTAGGAACTTCCTTCTTTGTCAGTGTTTGAGACAATTTAGTATGCTTCTCTAAGTCATCACACAGAGTCAACTGGTCCAGACACTTTCTTCGAAAGCATACCCAGCTCCTCCTCCTCAGTTCTGAGGGTAGTAAACCTGTCTCATAGTTCCAGAACTTCATGTGGAGTTGGAGTCACCATCTTCCTGCTTTCTCAGACCTTTTGCAGAGTTTGCACTTTCTGTTCTAATGACAGACTGTAAGCCCCCAAAAACTGGCTCCACAAGTATGTTAAAGGAGCTCACGGGATTTTTGAAGTACTCTGAGTTAGACACACAGGTGAAATACTGACAAGATATTCCCAAGAGATCAAAACAACAAAAACACTTTACTGTCAACTACAGAACATCAGAGAACTTTGTCAAAGGTTTAGAGCAGCATTCTCACTTCTAGAGATAGGCATATGCTAATTTTTATATCATATTCAAATCAGTTCTGAGTTTGAACACATCAGTAATCTTCATGATCAAATAGGACCACCCTCCTGTCACTTGATTTTTGAGTTAAAAAAAGAAATTAAGCAGTTTTCACTGGCATCATCAATCCTCCCAAGAAGATAAAAATAGTCAAAGGTAAGTGCTACTACTATGATGTGAAATTCATGTAAATGAACACAAGGATTTTTGTTATTTAAAAATGAAAAAGAAAAGCACTTGGGACTTCCTTCACTTTCCTGCATTGCTCAGTAGAATTACAGAGTAAAAACTGGCTAGAGAAATAATGGTACTCCATCATCTTCATAGAAAACTGCACTAGATTCTACTGGAACAGCAGGAAATTGAAAAGGGTTGGTGGGTTTTTTTTTGTCCAACCAGAATATTGTGCTCTGGCTAACAGATATTTGGAAATATTCTGAAAATTTATTTTTGCTCCCCACAGAATTTGCTATTGAAGGCTTCAAAGACACTCCTGGAAACCTGTCTGGATCAATAGGAGAATATCTGCAACCCAAAGTGCTAGGAGGCCTGAGACAAAACAGTTGGGCTTGAACATGGTAATGAGAGCAAGTTCAGTGCTTATATATATACTTTTAATAGTCAAATTAATTTCCACAGAGACTCAGCTTGGCTTTCTCTAAGGTAAATGGTACAAAGTCCATCTTATTTCCATTTATATTTCCATTTCACATTTAATGTCAGTTGCAAAAGAGATGATGTGCTTCATTTTTTTAATCACTTCTCTGTTCTACTGTGTCTCAATATTGCATACAAGTCTATCACTCACATGAGAGGCATGGTCTTGAGGAGACAGCTGGCAAGCTGAACTGTATTTCTACTTCACTGCTGAGATACTCGGTAACTTTGGACATCTTCTAAACCTTTTTTTCAATAGAATGCTTACAGGCATCACAGAACTCTTAAAAGACCTATTATCAGGATCAGCTAATAGCTGTATGCCATATCTAATATGACTAACAGGACAAGGGCTTCACGTTCAGCGAATGCGCATACAAACCAGGCTTAATTTACAAATTATTCACATGTATCCCTGATGGAGGCTGGGAAATAAAGCACCGCAGTCAGACAAATGTAAAAACAATGGGAAACTAGAATTATGTGTTTTACCTATCCATAAATTTAATGACTTCCTCATACGGTGTACAGCAGCTCGCACGTTTCCCACTTGTACCACCATCCATGCCTATAGCCTAAAGCAAAACACGAGTAATAAAGTGTAGGATTTTTATGGTAAGAAATTAGGTTTTTGTCACATTGTCCTGGTTCTGACTACAAATTAGTTATTTTTTGCAGTAGCCAGGATGGGGCATGGCTAAAATCCAGAGGTTATTCTAAACCATCTTATGTCATTTAATGGGAATGGAGCAAGGGGTTCCTTCGGGTCAGGGTAGGTGAAGGTGGTTGGGTATTGTTGGGATCTTGTGCTATATAGTGCATATATAGCATTTGCAAATGCATCACTCACCTCTCTTGTATGCTTTTGTTTCTTACAAATACTGTTACTGTTCATTTTCTTATTTCATTGCTGTTTCCAGTAAATTGTTCCTTTCTCAATCTATGACCTTTTCCCTCTGTGTCTCCCGTTCTTCTCTCCACCCTGCCAGACGGAAGGAGGAGAGGGGAGTGATGGAAAGGCACAAGGTTTAGAGAGGCTTCAGTGGGAACACTAAATTGAAGAATACCATTCCTAAACCACAACATACGTTAAAGGTATAGAGTATGAAAATGGTATAGCATGAGATTTTTGCTGACAGAGCAAAATGTTCAGATTATATTTGCATTTATGCTTCCATTCCCCAGTAATGGCTGTAAGGGCAAGGGGAATGTTCACATTTCTAAGCTCTTAAATGCCGTAATAATCATGCTAGTAATAGTAGAATTTACATTTTAGATTCTGCAAAAATAAAGGGCTCCTCCCAATTTTGTATCGTCTGTGAAGTGGTTTAAGTATCCCTTCCAGTCCTGTGTCCAAGTGATTCATGAAGATGTTGAAGAGCATTAGGCCTAGGACGGAGCTCTGCAGAACCCCCCTTTTGACAGGTCACCAGTCCGATCTAAGGAAATTTTCCTTTCTGTAGAGAAATCTCAATGATTGCCAGTACACGAACACTGTAGGTGTGTGCTCTTATTTAGTTGTTTCTCTCTGGTATCACAGGTCCAGTATCTGTCCAATATCAAAATGTCTTCTCACATTTCAAAAGCTACTATGTGATTTTGTTTTTCATAAAGCCTCCTGCTCTCTGTATCTGTTCTACTGATGTCAATTACTGATGTCCCACTCCCTGTGTTTGTTTTTTTCCTTTGTTCTTTACAATTCGTATATTTCAAGAGGAGCACTGTCCATGCAAAAATACAATATTCAGCACATACTTCTCACTGCACAGTGTTACAGCCTCTGGCATTAGCTGATGTCTAAGCCCTCATACCGTATTAACTTAGTAGGTGAGAAAAAACAAAAGATACATAAACTCTGTCCCAACTATCAGCATGATGCCATGCACACACAGATCCATACACACAGTAAGGCAAAATTCTAGAATATGAACAACTCTGACAACAGAAGATGATGTGGCACTGGTAAAGACACAACTATGTGTGTCTCTCTGAAAATTAGTTTTACTGACCTCTCAGATGCCATGAGTAATTCCAAAACTCTTCCTGATACTAAACAAACAGCTACAAGGCAAGCGCCACTTGTGCCAAATATTCAATAGGTCTGGCAGAATGACAATAGTGACAGAAGCAGTTGCTTTTCATCGCTGTGTGTAACTATGCTATTTTACTATTTTTTAAAAGCAAAAGTTCTACAAATGCATCATTAAATTATGTTTCCTTTGGAACCATTCACCATGTTGGCAAAAGAATAAGCAATAAATTTAAAGTAGTTTAATTATAGAAATAGTAATTTCAAAACAGTTTCCAGCATTGGCATTGCTAAGAGGCATCCGAATGTCTCAGGTATCAGCAGCCAAATAGTTATCAATATTAATCACTTCTCTATCCCTGTTTTCCAATGACTTGTATATCCCACTAATCGAGTTCTTAGAAAAAATGAATGGTATGTTTTTCTAAAATTTATGATGGCTTGTTTAGATAATTTGTGTTCCAAAGGAAAATCCACAGTATGACTCCTCCCTGATTCTACAAAATTAGAAAGTGGAATAGTCAGTAGGACACTCGGTTGCGATTAAAGAGGTTTGATTTTTCTCCTAGGCCAATTAATGGCTTAATTCATAACAGCAGACAATTTACGTCTCCTATCTTCGAAACAGGAATATATTTATGTGATCCTTTGAACTACTCTTTCAAACAGAGTTCAAACATCTCACATTCTCATCTAACCAAATAGGTGTGTTTATCTCCTGAGATGAAGCACATCTTCAACCAAATATCACCTATTTCAATTTGCCAAGCACCACAGTGGTGTTCAGCAACCAGGGAACCAATCTGCACAGCTCACTTAAGCCAATTCTGTGTTACAGAAACAATACTTTGTATGACTTAGTATGAGATAAATAAAGGGGAAAAAAATGAAAAAAAGGGTTACATCAGTCTGAAAGAAAGTAGGTTGTTCATTCCCACTCACACACACACACACACACAAAACCCAAACAACCCAAATAAAACAAAACAAAACAAACAAAAAACCACCCCCAAACCCCCAAAAAATCCAACCCCCCAAAACACCCCACAGGTATCCACCCCACCCACCTCCATCCATAAAAAATAGCTCAATAAGAAATGTCTGATCAATTTTGGTATTCGATTCCTTTATAAAATACTTTAATATCTAGTGATGAGAATCATAATTAGTGCTTTAATAAGGTGTTGAAGAATAGCAGACATCAAATGTGCTATTCTCATGACAACATCACTTAATGCTGCTTTCAAAGCAGCACAGGAAGAATGATGTGTAAACTCTGAAAAACTACTCACAAAAATAAGCAGATGTTGTTTTCATGCAAGTCACATTATGCTTGGCACAAAAACAGAAGACTATTTTAAATGTTTGAGAACATTTAACCAAATTGTTCCTGAATGACTAAATGATAATTATGTCCAGAAATTGTAGACCTCTTTAAAAAAAAAGAACACTTTCACTCCAAACCATTGGTAGTTGTACAGAGGCTGAAATGCAAATTGCAAAGTTCAGCAATAAGGTGAATCTATTTTTGCATTTGTTGCAACATAAAACTAATAAATGAATGCTGTGAATTCAGGGGCAGCTAAAGATGCTATGACATCTGATGTATTAGCATGTTAAGTAAATGAAACTGTCACACAGAGATGACTGCTAACAGAATCAAATTTAGACTTAAAATGAGCCCTGGAAATACCTCTTAAAAAAGATTCAACAGATGAATTCACTGACTTCCCAAAGTGCAGGAGGTCATGTATTACACCAATTCAATCAGCTGTGCCCCTTCACTGAAAAACAAGGAATGAAGAGCTCAAAGTGACTGAAATAAAAACAAGTTCTTAAAAGAAAGAGTGATACTCTGTAACTAGGGTCATGGGTCACACATTTAAAGATAGCGGAAGCACTATTCCAAAGAGTGCAAGACAGGGTCCAGAGTTATCCGTTTCTTTCAGAAGATCAGAGCACTCTTGTAGGCTGAAAAAACCAGACATAATGCCCTTGTTTTATACCACATTAGGAAAAGTTCTTGTAAGTGTGGAAAACCATGACTGAACTACAAAAATGGCTGTAAATAGAATGTAACATCTTGTCTCCCTTATTTACCAGAAGTGTCATAGTCACTGTATTCTGAGCTATATATAGGCAAAAAATAATACTGCAAGATTGTAAAATCTGTGCTTGATGAGAGGCTTTTCTAACTAAAAAGGATAAAGAATAGAACATATCAATGCACAAATAAACTGCAATTATATATGATGTTATTAGATATACCACTGAAATCCCTGCTTTATCAACTCTGTTGCCTCTGAGGGACATGAGCTTTGCTACAAAGCTACAACCTATTTGGGATCAATCCAAGAGAAAAGGAGAAAGAGCCCTCCCAGCACTGGTGGTCCTTGCAGTCCACCTGGGCTTTGAAACAGCCAGGCACACACCCTTCACCTGAGAGAACAGTAGCCCCCTCACACTGGAATGCACTAGAACCATTAATTTTTAATGAGTCACTGTAGAAGCTGTGTGTACGCATCCTCACACCTACAAATGAGTGATGATTCACTCTGTGAGAATTTCTTCCCCACACAATGAAAAGATTGTTGTAAAACTATAATCCCAAATCCCTTATGCTAAGTTTTTCTACTTGCAAGAAGCACCTCCTGTAAATGTTCCCCTTCTTGGCTATTACCAGAGCAAAGCACATCTCCTTTCAATAAATTTATCTTTAGAAATTCAACCAGTCTACATTCTTTTTCTACCCCAAAAAACACGGGAAAGAGACTTTTGGAACTGTTTTGAGCACAAAATGCAGGACAGTTGTTATAGAATTAAAGGTGAAAAAAATCCCCGTGCAATTATATGGCTAAACTAATACTTGTTCAACATGAATTATGAAATCAAACTGGTCAGTAAAGACCAGCAGAAATCAAGCAGAAATCATCCAACATCTTAATGATCAGACAGACCCTGCAGGAATTCAGCACAATGCAAATATAAGTGCTACTAGATAACCGCCTTAGTAGACTACACTGTAGAGATGCTCTGTATTCTGAATGTGTGCTGGTTGGCATTGTTAAAAGCATAAAGCTGTTTTGAGTAAGCAACTAAAATTCCTCCTGTAGCACACCATAGCCAACTCTAGTCACTCTGCCCTATAATATCTTCAATTTTCTGGATATAGAAGAAGAAAGTAAGGTGCAGTGGGAAAAGAAGAAGAAAAGGTAAGTGTACAAAACCCAACAGGAATAAGTGTTGTAATAGCCTTTGCATTTTTATGGCAACTTATCTAGGTTGTACAGGCCTCCCAAAGTGCCTCCCTGAAGTTCTAGATACTTAAGTATCAGAACACAATCTCCCTTTTTTCTGGCTTTCAAGGATATTTGGCCTATGATTTTCCTTGCAATATTAAAAGCGAAATAGAGGCACCTAACTTAGAGTGTATATGAATAAAGGAAGTTCTATTCTCAAGATATTTTTAGACTATACCTTAGCCAATGCTAAATGGTTTTCCAGTGTGACAAAATAAATTGTTTTATTTTTTTGTATGCAGAAAAATAAAAAGCAGTGAGTACAAAGAAAGTAAAAATCTGCATATATATGCAGAGGTCATCACTGTTTAAGTCAGAAATATCTCTTTATCATCACAGTTTTTCATTGATTCAAATAAAACCCTGATATAATTCCAATGAGGCCTGATTAAAAAGCATCAAACAGTTACTAATATTTACAAATATGTCTTCTCTAAAGAAAAACTTAGTGAATTACTATTAAATGAGCAAGCTACTCAAATGATCCAAGTTATGAATATTAAATTTAAATTACAAGCTCTGCATTCAACATTGAGAAAACGTAGAAAATTAATATAGCAATTGAGTGCTATTGAGGAACAATTTGTCTATTATTTATCGATTGTTTCTAGATATCATTGTTCAATCAGCTATTCAAAACTCATACCAAAATTTTGAGTGCCCACCACAATTAGGGAAATATAGAAAAAAATGGGTGATAGACCCCTAAGGTACAATATCTTTCTGACAATGGATTTTAAACATGTGCCAAAAATTAATGAAGTAGAAATGAAAACAGATTGAGTAAAGTTTAAAATAGCTTAAAGTGAAGGATTTTTATTGTGAATTATTTTCACTGTTTACTGAAATAAAAAGTCAAGAAAACAAAGACTGAGATAATGACTGCTAGGAACCAATTATTAAAAGAGGTGCCTCTGCCTGAATTAGGGTGCAAACAAGACCATATGCCAAAGTCAATAATATGGATCTTATTTAACTTATTTATTTAACTCTTATATATGCATATACAGTCCTGAATTTCACCATTTACTGTCTAATGTTGTGGCTTTACATTGTTTCTTCCATAACTTTGGGTTATGCCCCAGGGTCCAACCAACTTGAAGACTGAACTAAGCATCTGCATCCAGACTAATGACTAAATCTTCTTCTATAGATGCATCCCTTGCTTCTTTTTTTTTTTAAAAAATCTTCTGTATAAATGATCACCCTTTTTGTCCATATTGTTTTACTTTTCTGATGAGTTAGGCCTCTTCTTGTGTCTTATTAAGATACCCTGTAGGATTATGGGTATGCAGACTATCAGTTTGGATTGGGTGATACTATGATAAAGTCAGTTTTCACTCAAATATTGTTAAGTGAATATTTCATAAGTCTGGGTATATTGTCCTAGATACCGGTGAGTCTTTGGTTCCTTACTAGAAACTAGTTCCCCCCATATTGAAAGCCTTCCCTTAAACTTGAAAAATTAATCCATTTCACATTTCTGCATGTTTTCTATTTTAGCAAAATGTTACTGATATACAACAGGGCAGAAATCACTGTCTCTGTGGTGGACCTTAAACTCCCTAAGAATACTGAATAGAGTCAGGAGTACATGGAGGAAAAGAGCTGTGAAGATTTAGTCTAAAGGTAACTCTTACTTTTGTGCCTGACACTGTATGGAAGAGTGGCATAGATATTCCAGATGGAGTAGAATAAAATTAAATAGCTCAGCTCTGAAGAGTGGAGATACGGGGGAATAAATGGAAAGAAGGGAATGGTGAAGAGCAGGGAGAAAATTACCCATTTTGCATATAAATGATGTAATTACCCCCTCAGCTTCTCAGGCAGAAGTTGACATCCCTAATTAGAATAATTTTATGATCTTCTGGGGACAGATATACAAAAGCATAAAGAGAAAGAAAAAATAACACATACAACTAACATCATCGGCTGCTTTTACAACATAATTCTGCAACAGAACTGATGATGTACATCCAGTCTCAGCTTTATAACAAATTACCATGTTTGTATTTTACTTCAGATGATTCACAGGGCTTGATATAAAAGGCAGAGGCTGTATGAAATCTTTTCAGAGAAGAAAATGATGAAACCACAATACAAAGACAGAGAATTGAAAGCCTGCTGTAATGTGTTCCATTGTTTTCTTCTGATTAATAGTATAAAATGAAAGCCACTGTGTTTAACCTGTGCTGATGGTACAGTTGCTGTAATTAAGCATGAGAACTTACACCTTGTGCATGCTGATTGTTTCGTACAAAGCACCTGGCAGATTTGCCGGTACACACACTATTAAATCTACAACAGACACGTCCAGCCACCGAAGTCTGCCATTGTTACTTTTTAAATTGATCTACAGCATTCCACCACATCTTCACTTCCTAATTTCTGGGCAAAAAAGCAGGTATTTAGTCTTTTCCAGATGGTGAGGTAGTGAAGGGACATGTTTTAGTCATGTGAGAAGGAAGGGGTTGTGCTACAAAGGAAGATATGGTGGTAGTAGCAGTATACTACCAGTGAGTGTAGCAAATCTGGAAAACTCCATTATCATATGGCTCATCTTATCACTCTTATCATCTGACTGACTGATTTAATGTTGCCAAGAGACTTGAAAGACCAACTTGTTAGCATTAGATACTGCACACAGTAGTTATTGGTAAATCAATCCACAAATTTTACTCCAACAGGTTAATATTCCAATAGTCAGGGTTTGGGTGAAGGATATGTTTGTGTACAGGCATTTCTTTTTTTTTTTAACTCACATAGCTGATTCTCTTTTGCATTTCCTAAGTGTGATTTCACAGTAAGGAGACAAGCTAGAAGCCAAGAGAATAAAATTATCCTTAGGCATAAATGCAGAAAATCAGGCTTGAAATCTCAGAGGAACTGATGTTCTTGTCCTATAACCATTACTTATAGTAGTGACTAAGTTTTGAATAATTTAGAAAAATTAAAATCTTTCTAGAGTTATTTTCATATCCAGTCCTGACTGATTAATTAATAAAAGCCAACAAAGATTTTAAGCCTCAGAAAAGCTTTGGGTTTCGTTCTGCTCAGAGGATGGTCACGGTGTCAAGTCCATTAGTTCTGAGCTGATTCATCCTGCCCAAATTAATATGATTCACTCATAAACCACAGAATCTGGAATAACCAATGTGGTTGTTGAGCTAATTAAATATTATCTATTGCACCACGTGCTTAGTTCTTCAACTCCATTTACATAGGTGGAAAGGGGAAATATATTCTAGTTATTTTATCTGACAACTAACTCTCAAATGTCATAAAGATTAATCCTTCCCTTCCCAATTCCTGTGTTTGTTCTGCACAACAAAGAAGGACCAGATAAAATGACAGCAGTAGCTCAAAGTGTCTCTCAAGGAGTGGTTTTGTGCAGGGGACTCCACAGCAGGCACTGGTGGGGTGGTCAGTAGGCTGTAGGGGTCTTCTGTGTTATCCCAGTGTGAGTCATGGCTGCTCTGCCCAGTGTACCTCCCAAATTCATGATTATTGAGGCTGGGAATAAAAATGATTTCACAGAAAACAACAAGACCATGTGAATATTCCTGAGTGAGAAGATCTTTTGCAAAATACCCTTCTGTGCAGGACTGTGAGGGAGCTCAGCAAAGGTGGCAGGCAGCTGAAACAAAATAGCATGTGTACAGGCAAATAATGGCCTTTGGCTGTTGTGATGTGAATGAGAGAACAACGCAGGTCTACTCTTTCCTCTGAGAGAAAAAGAAAACCAAAGGCAGAAGAGTGTAACACATTGTACAGATTATCCGTAGCACCAGTACAATGTGTAAAAAAGCTGGCAGGGAGGGACTTCGGTGGATAACATGGATGTGATGATTGTGAAAACATATAAGCGCAAGGGATTGGTTCTTGAAAATAGGCTGAGACACTGAAAACTGTGTGTGGAATGATCCATCCTTCAGCTTCTCCTGCCTGTGAGGGAAGGGTGCTCCGTGTTTACCCTCTTGCTGGAGCTCCTTTCAGTCAGAGAATCCAGATTTATTTGCAGAATGTTTAACTCAAAAGCAAATATATGGCTTTCTAGCTTCTCCTTTTGTAAAAATGTGTATACATCCTGCCAAAAGTAGTATACGGTTTGTATCAGATAGAAAATTTGTTTATTTCTGGACTGTAGCGTGCATAGAAATGAATCTGTCTCTATTGCTGTTTCACAAGAGGTGCGCATTGCTGTCCACAGACCAGCATTTATCTTTCTGGTTCATGCCACTGTGTGGATAATACATCACTAGAGCAGTGGTGCTAGTTATGATGTATGACACCAACATATCATGAAAATGTTGCCACTTCTGTGATGTATTATTAAAAACACAGAACTAAACAGAAAGATCAATATAATACAGGTCCTTAATTTTTTAAAGTGGGTTAGAAGGTTTTAGATTAAAATAAATGGGCTCCAGAGAGTTTACATAGAGTCTCAGTGCACAACAGAAACAAATGATATTAACTCTGATTTCATATATGACCCAGTTTTTAATGAAATAGATTCAGTCTTTTTAAGGTTCATGCCCTTTCTGTACTCAGTTGTGGTGCAGTCATCTTCCTACCACATTCCTACAGAGTATCTTCCACAAAATACCAGCTTCTAACATGTTCAATAATCATAGAATTTGGATGAGAAATTGTTTTGATTTTGCGTTTCTAATTTTATTTCGGTTTTGCATCTCCTTCTAAAGTGCTTGGACAATTTTTTCCACCGTTTACTCAGAAAGGTGAAACAGCAAAAGAGGCTGCTAGGTATTCACATACATGAACTTTAAGATATTGCAAAACATTATTAAAACTAACAGTTGGCACTTCTGGCTTCTGCATATCTCACATAAAGAAAAGCAATCCCTCAGCAAACCAGAAAAACTTTCTTACGTCCAGAAGGTGCTGATCCTAAACATCTTAAGAGAATAAAACTCAGTATTAATATCAATTTTATTTTAGTGAGGAGTTGCAAGCAGTCTTTTTACATTCTTCTTTTTTCTTATGGTTTTGGTGCAGACACCTATCTTGTCTTCTCTATTTGAATATTGCATTAATCTCATTTAGACATTGTTTTCTGCTGTCTACCCAAAACATAATGGTTTTGGGATAGTATATTTATTAACCTTTCTTGGGTAACATGCCCATTTTTTTCCTGCCTTGATATTATTTCCTTGTCTTCTTGAACATATTTTATATAGTTTTGTATCCCCTTAATCTCTTTTTACCTAAGATATGTAAATTAACTTCCCTTCCTTGTTCTTCCTCTGTAATACCTTGTAATCCTTGAATCATTTTGGTTGCCCAAATTACCAGCATATGTGGTCTTTGGGCATTTGGAACATAAAAAGAAATTAAGAGGCCCCTGTCTACCATGAGGTGCTGCTGTGAATGTACCTGTTATGTCTGGCCTTAAACAAAGGAATTGCAATTCTTCTTGCACAGAGTGGGCCATTCTATTTATTGTCTATTTTTATCAGTTTTTGGTACTATTCAAAGTCCCAGACACTGTGTGAGCATTAGATACTGTGTTTCCCAGCCTAAAGAGATTAAAGTGGAATTTAATTGCATGTGAGAACCTCCTAGCAGAGACCCCTACAGAAAGGGCTTCACATTAAAACCTCCATGGTATTTCAGTTCCTTTAGAATACATATTTAAGACATGTAATTTTAAGTGATAAATGTGTTCATATTTGTAATTTATTTTATCCTAGAAATGAGTTTCAATAAGAGCAGTTCTGGGATGGTGAGGGAGGAGGCAAATAGTTCAGACTGTGCAACATCTGATAATTCAGACCACTGCACTTTATGAAGGTCATGGCAATTTACATCTCTTAGCCCCAGGTGATACAGAGGTGTTCATCCAGATCATTCTGATGCAAATATAGCTAATTTATTCTAAGCCAGAGCAAGATTATAACATGGGCCTTCTAGCCAGTGATATATAATAACTGCCTTCTCTCTAAGGAGAGACACTAAATCTGCCAAAAATGTTTTACTCTGTGTTCAGGTCTGAGTCTAAAAAAATCCCTACATGTGATCAAAGTACTGCTGATGCCAGAGAGAAATATGGTTGTGTTGATAGACAGCTGAAGATGCACATCTATCTTCCAACATCCTCTTCTCTCTCAATGTTATCATTGTAAACGAATTAGCACAAATGATAAGCTTGATGTAGAATTCTCCAAGAATTGCCTATAAAAAACATGGATTTTTGGACAGAGAACAGAATTCTATATTGCTGTAGCATAGAAGAGAGTTACTTAATATAGTGAAAAATAATGTGTTAGGGTTGATTATGCTGTTGAATATGTATAAATGAGAATACAAATGTAAATGAGCAGTGTGATGATTGACACTTCCATTTCTAAGTTTCCTGTATATATACAGAAGTACATATACTCTAGTATTTTTTATATTCATGTACTTGAGAGTACCAACAGCTGTAGGAAAAGGTACTCTTTGGAAGCCTTTTGAAATTGTGAAATACACACAATGTAATGTTGCCCCTTCTTAGAAAACCTGCAATTTACCTGGCATCAATCTGTGACTATATGTGCAGTGTTAGCAAGGAGTCAAGAGCAGAGGGACAGTCTTCTGTGACAGTAAAGGAGCGTTAACTTTTCAGTGTTGTTTAATGCAAAGTTTCTCTGTAACATAATGTATCTGTCTCTCTACCCTTAGTCCTCACCATTCCCATGTTCTGCACTTATAAAGAGCCAATCTCGTAGCTGAAGCAATGACCAATAGCTCCTACAAGTAAAACTTGCCTTCTGAAAATTCTCCAGTTTGAGATATACTGAGTACAGGGAAGAAGTTAATTTTGGTAATATCATGAGCATTCAAAATCATAGCTTTTAAAGATGAATGCCAATATGTATGTATTACATCTAGAGGTACCGAAGGTAGTGAAAGGTGGATGTTGCAATTATTGGAAGTACATACAAGGTACAAAGAGAGATGAACACATCTCAGCTGACAATCATAAGTAGAAAGTATAATGTAATTTCCTTTTTTAGGGCTGTGTTGGAGGTAAAAAGCTAGATGGGAGCCATTAGCTTTTAATGATTTATAATGCTTTTAAAAGCTTCCATACAATGAGCACAGAAAAGAAGAATGGTACTAGTCTGTAATTCACATGTCGTCGTTTAGGCAGAGAAAACATATCCTCTGATGTGTTTATGTGTAAACTTTTTACAACACAAATAGTGATTTGATAAAAGGAGCAGAATCATGCAGCAGTTATGTTAAGGTACACAATTAAATCCTGAGCTTTTTCAGAAAAATATCAGTAACTATCAATATGTTGATTTGCAGAAACACATATTTAGGAAGACTCATGAGTTTCTTTTGAGAACTTTTTCTTTAGGATCTAGTGTTAGCAAATTGCCAATCTCGTAGCTTAACTTAGTACATATATTGCTAAATTCCAAAAGGACAGCAATGTCCCTGAATACATAAAGAGAAGTCTAGAACTGAAATATATCTCACTTCAGCCTAGCTCAGAACAAAACATAGTATATAATATTCCTTGATGAAGGCAACATGACTGCTAGGAGTTGCTACTAGGCTTTTAAAGTACTATTATTTTCCTTAAACTGCATCCTTGCATCCAAATAATGTTATTATCTAAGGTAACAAGATAAAGGGAAGATGAGTGTACATTTGGTTGAAGATTGAAGATAATTTATAGTTATTTCATTTTTATTGTGGAAAGAGAAGAAAAAAAGGTGGTCAGCCCTTGAAAGAGGCTGGGAAAGTTGTTGTTTCAGACAGACACTGTGCATTATTTGGCCAACAGCCTCTGCGAAATAAACACAGGCCCTTTTCCATCCCTCATAAATGTATCCTAGCACCTATGACCACGACAGCAAGCCCTAGATTGCCATATAAAAGGTTAACTGCATTTCCACAGAGGCCACTATCTTATATTTTGCCCCATTAACTGTGCTTGGTCTGCCTATATTGAAAAGCTGAAGCTCCTTCAGGTGTCTTTGGCTGGTGTTTAGGTGCCTGCTGGTGTGTTCTAAATGTAGGTGATACTTGGGAGCAAGTAGGTCAGGTTAGAAAGCTTCTAAGAGTGCAAAGACATTTTTGCTCCATTGGGCTGGTGATTTGCTCAGACACTGGTTGTCCAGTTTTGGATATCAGGCACCCTGCTTGGATGTGGATTACTGCTTCTCAAGGAAATTATTTGCATTCTGTAACACGCAATTTAGCTATTACCTTTTGAAAGACAATTTCCCTTACTCTGACTGGCTTTGGTGTCCCAGCAGGCTGGTTATTGTGAACTACCCTCTTAATAATTCTCAATAGTTAATGTAGATGATTTAAGGACCTTATTCTGCCTTGTCATTTTCTTCAGCACTGAAGCACCGGTCTGGTTCTCATTGATTCCTCAGATTAGGTAATTACTAGCCTGAGATGTAGGAGGAATGTAATTCAGCTGTGGAAAACAGCATAATGCAATGCCATACACCTTGAAGAAACCTATTACATGACTTTGGGTGGCATTCTGGTATTTGACAACTATATGGCCTTGTTCCAAACAAATAAATGAATCTCTCTTCAGAGCATATGGTGTAGAGAACATGTCATGTTTGGGAAATATGGTTGGCTGGTAATCTTGATTTTTAATTTTGCAAAAGAACAATTATTTGGCACAGTATAAACCCTTTTTTTTCCTCCCTGTTAAGTACAGATGTGTTTTCTTCAAAGACAGAAAAAAAAAATCTTTTCAGTAAAATCCAGTTTTGCCTTGCATATCTGATAGATATTTAATTTTGCCTCAGTTCTTTTGAACAACAGTGTGGCTGTTTTTATATCCTATTGATACCAAAGTTTGTGAGGAAAATCAAAATCCGAAGACTCCGCTATTGGAGATTTTTAGGTTGGTCTGTGTGAAGGATCTGGCCGGTATAATTGTTACTAAAAGGGTGGTGCTTGAGAGAAAAGATTCATTGTTTGATACACCAGAAATTTTTCAACCTATTCTTCTCCCCTGACTGAGATGCATAATGTTAGTAATTGCACTAGGGTCCAGGCTGGGTGGTAGAAAGGAACTGTTTGTGCTGCACAAAGAAGCAGCAATCTCACTCTGCCCACGCTTCTGGAAACATCTCAGGTGACATCTAGGATGCCACTCCACCAGGAGGGATCTGCCATTGGTTTCAGTGGAGTACTGAGCAGAGAGCAGGGATATTATATGCAAACCAGCCAAAGGAGGACATCTGCCTGCCCCTTTCTGCTGTTCCTGAATTATGGACCACCTTCAGATTCCTTGAGCTGGTCCTGGGTGAGGGAGGATCAGAAGGTTCCTGACCACCTGGCACAGAGTTCGTCCAGGCAGCTCATCTCTGCTGGGCACTGCGCCACGAACTCTCCCAGACAGCATTTTTCTCTAAGGAACTAAGGGGATTAGGCTTTTAAGGGGAAGTCTAAGAGGATTGCAGATTTAAGAGATGGCCAAAGGGGCACATTTGTAGTTTTTTAATTAAAAGATGTTTTGACTGGAAGACCAGAAGGATTAAGGAATTGGTAAAACTAAGTTAATGTCAAGTGCAGGGTTGAATCACAAATTAGATGTATTTCTATCAGATCTTTGGCTTCTAACTTTTTTTTTCTGAGATTAAACAATCTGTAAATCTTAGTTAGGTAATTTCCCATCAGTCTTCCTCTTTGACCACTCCACCCCTCCTGCCCACAATTATGACATTAAAAATATATTTGAATCCAACACAAGAATTTGAATGGCTGGTAGCTATAAAATGAGAGACATTTAACAGACTATGTCAGGCTTAAAGAAAAACCTCATATTTCATAAGAGTAATAACTGAGTCCTCATTTTCTAAGCACAGATGTTTGGACATTTAAATGAACCACTCTTTACATTATTACTTTTATGTCGACTTATTTTAAATGATCTGCTGTATATGAAAGTCAAAGGGAGAGGCAGAGTATCGATCGGGTTATAAAGAGAAGTTATCGCAGTTCTAATTCTAATGCAAAATAACCCCTGTTCCTGATTTTATATATAAATATCTTGGTTTTATACTATTGAGTCATGTAACATTATTTTAAAGATAAAGTGAAGGTGTTAAGTCAAAGGAAGTAATTTTAAGTTTTTAATTATTCTACAAGTTTTGCCCTACAGCACTTTTTTTAAAACTGTACCTTTTGTTCAGCACTAAACTGCATGAATTACTTATAAGGCAGACAGATCAATATCTCAGAATGTCTTACAAATAATAGTTTACTTCAGCTGGCTGAACAGCTTTTCTGTTTTTGCTGTTCATTCACCAACATTTTATTCTCAGCATTAATAGCAAAAAATCACCTAGTGAAATGAAAGAGTTCTTATCAAATGAGTCTGTCAGTTCAAGGACACAGCTTATATTAAAAATAATATCTAACAGCTGCTAGCATCCTGACACTTTTCAAAATATGAAGAGGAATAGGTGAATATTTTGGAAAATCAATATTTCAGGTATAGTATTGGCAAAATGTTTCAGGAAAAGTGTCCTGTGTATGACAGATGTCCGTATCTGCTTGTGGCTTCAGTAAACCATATTATTTGTTGGACTATGCTCTGTCAGGAGCATCTGTAAAATTATCTGCTTTGAATATCTTTGGAAAGTATTAGCACAAGGTTAAAAGGAAAAAAATAAGCCAGGTTCAGAAGATGTAAAGCACACAAACCAGTCCTGAAATCCCCTATTTTTCTGAAGTCTGAGCATAAGATACAGTGGTGGGGCATACTTCCTTACATTTTCACCAAGGGATTTCTCTCAGGACACTGCTGTACCTTTAGTGATTTGCTGTCTGCTGACATGTTATTTCATTCAGCACTTATATCAACTTACATCAACTCCCTGGAACAGACTTTAATCTATGCAGGTCCACAGCCTGCTGCATAGGGTAAGTCAGTCAGACCTGGGCAGGGTACTGCTCTCTCCTTTATGACATTGTCCACATGTCCAAAACAATGCTAGGATTTAGTCTGCTGTAAAAGTTAGTCACTGTTGACCCTCCTATTTGTAAAAAATCTCATCTCAATCCTAAAGCTAAAATATTGTGGAACCCCTTGTTTTGTGAAGTTCTTTGATCTTATGGAATGAGAACATCTAAAAATACGTCCATTCACTATTTGCCCTTTCTGATATTTTGAATGGATGGTGCAGTCACGCTCACTGTGTTTTGCTTTTTGTTTTAAAACAGAGTTAGTTAATATTTCTTTTTACTGCTTGTAGTCTAAGGTTCTGGCATTTCAAACACACATGTTTCCAGGGTTTTAGTATCAGCACTTCTGTGTGCAGTTGAAGGATAGGGCTGGACTGAAAGAGCTGGGCTGAAACAGCACTGAAGTGTTTAAAAGCTTGTTACCCATCACAGTCTTAGTGGAAGGGATCCCCGTGAGATTCCTGCTCAGGCTCTGAGACCTTAGAAACACATTATCCCAGAAGGATGGGCTGCTTGGGCTGGATGCTCAATCCCTTCACAACACCCTTTCTATCTCTATCTTTTCTGAACATGGATTTTGTATACTTACGCTCTCTTGTCTGGGCTATGAAGTGGCACTTTCTTCTGGTCAAAAAGCTTTCCACTATCAACCACCTCAATCAGTTCAGTCCAAAGTATTTTTTTCAAGAGAAAAGAGGGCAAAAAAGCATTGCTTTTGTGCCAAGTGGCTTCTCTTGGTCTCAAGTACAGTGGGAATTTAGGGCACCTGAATCTTGCCCCGACTTGTGTTTGCAGGTACTCAAGTTTAAGTCATTATTTAATTTGGATTCCTTTAGGTATTTGTTGGTACAGCTGTGCTGTACAAAACTGTCTATTTTCCCCTCTATCTGTTGTTTGTGCAGTTTATGGTGATGCTATGTTCTTTCAGCATGCTTCTATCCATGAACTCCTAACACTTTTTGAAGAATGAGTTCTAGCAATATGTGAAGTTGTATTGATTCCTGATTAAAATTTTTCCCTTTATTTTCTTCCCTGTTAAGTCTATATTTATAACATGCTATATAAAAGTGAAACTCACAGTACCCTCCTACTTCCTTTAATAATTTCCCCCTGTATTGACATCTATTACTTTGGTATTGATCTTTATCAGGCTGACTTTATTTACAGTATAACAAGTTCATGCTAATAACATCAGTCTATAAAACAGTCAATAGAAAAACCTAAACTGCATAAAACCACCTGATTAACAGTTTTTCCGACACTCTCATCTGAAATAAAAACATTGTGCTTGATTTGAACATCTGGCCCCCAATTCTTGGAGGGGTGATAACTTTTCTTTCTCTCTCCTTGTAAATGCTGGCCGTTTTTTCAACAACTTTTTCATGGGGATATAGCTGCTGCTGCAAAGAACCACTTATTCACAGCTGAAACTTGGCTGATTATCACTTCTGTTTACTTCTACCTGACATCTTCTATTAGGAGAGTTTTCAGTAATATATCTGTAAATGTTCTGGGCAAAATCAAGGGATCATTGACATCAATCAGTATTTCAGAATTATATTTCATAGGGTGTATGGTATTTATCTGTTTATGTTTTGCTTTTCTATGTAAGTGTTCATCTGCACTATTTTTCTGGCAATTCAAATTAATTATTCTTCATAGATTCTCAAGATGCATTACACTCTGTTTATTTGTTATCCTACTGACCATGATTAATGACCAAACACAATTTAAATATCTCATTTTTAACAATCATGATAAATTGTAGCCTATCATGGCAACTTAATATGCTTCCCATGCAAGATCTAAGTGAAAAAAATTATATCGTAATTAGGAAGCACAAGAATACTTTGCCAAAACAAAACTTGCAGTTCCGTGCTTTTGCTGGAAAGGTTTTACAGCACATCAGCCTAGCTGTTCTGTTCCATTCTTATGGGAATACAGGTCAGGAAATTTATCACAGTGCATCTCATACTGAAGGAGGGTCTTTTTGCAAAATTTCGATTGCAGACTTGAGAACACATGAAACAGGTCAGATAAAACAGCCTGTCACATGGCTAAGTGAAACTGAAAGACTGCTCATATGGTCTCTAGATTATACGGGATGCATCCCAGTCCCACTGCCCTTTGGCTGCAGCTGTATACCGTGGGATGGTACATTGCCCAGTGGCTGGCATGTCCCAACTAAAGACATGTATCATTCTGAAAGCTGGTGACAAACACCATTCCACTTTTTTCCTGCTTCCTTTTACACACAGGAAGGCTCTGGTCATGCAGGCTGCAGAGGAGCTGCGGCAGCTCCTAACAGTCTCTGATATGGATTACTGAGATATCAAGTATCACCCCATCAGGTTGTATAAACTTGGCCTCTCCAAGTGTCACATTTAGTGTGACACTTTTTCATGCTTAGTTTCTCCCTTCTCCAATGTCTTGCCTCGTCCTGCTGTCTTTCATCACTGTCTGGGTGACAGTGGAAGGTGAGAGCACAGAAGCATCAATCCCAGACCCATATCACCTGTAGCTACACTTGTGGTAGAGTGAATACTTAGAAGATCCCTTGCAGTTTACCACTTGATTTTAGTTTTTAAACAACACCAAAAAACCACAGTAATGAAAATGGCAATTCATCTTTTCAATATTTTTTTTTTCTTACGACAACAATTCTGGTTTCTCTACTTGTATTTGTCAAATCATTCCTGAGTTAGTGTCTTGCACTTGGCAAAATATTATTTTGGAATAGTCAGTGTGTTTGTAGTTAATATCAAATAATATCATGCACCATAATGACTCAAAAGAAGCATGATCAGCAATCAGTAAATTTGAAATTAGGTAATTCCTTCTCTATAAGCATAATCAATCAATTAACAGGGTTTTTAAAACTCAGTATTAATTTTATCAGTAGAAGTCATTGGACTGCAGATCTTTAAGACTGGAGTCTTGCTATCCCTGCTCTTAACAGAGCTAAGGTAAGAAAAATCATAATACTCCTTCATCACTGAAGAGAAGAATTGTGAAGTGTTGGTGGGAAGAAACAAGAGACAGAAGAGTTGGACCTCTCTTTTGGCACTGCCAAAACAGAGCTGTATCAGTATAAGCTTCTCTTGATTTATCAATCAGTATGCTTGTTTCTAAGAAGGAGATGCCAGAAATTGCACAAGTCCTCTAAAAAGCCACTTAATAAAAGTAAGGGTTACCTGCTAGGGTTTATGGTTAGGGTTAGGGGTTAGGATTAGCATTAGGGCCGTACTGCACACAGTTTTCTCAACTGATGCTTGAATTTATAGTTCTAATTTTAATTTTACTGACTGAATTTATTTTGTTTCCTAGTCTTTTAGAGACTCTCTGCTAGGTCTAGAAATCTAGCATGATTTTCCTCAGAATTTAATTGCTGTTCAGATGAACTTTAAAATATCCAAGCAGAACTTCTATATGCAATATCTGGAGGGATAAGTGATTTCAGCTTTGAATGAGACACAAGAATGGATTACCTTTCAGGATTTTAAATGAAGCAACATGCAGCAGAAACACCTAATCAATGAGTTGTTTAATCAGCTGGAGAAGTAGTTATGAATACCGGGGCTTCTGTTACAAACTTACATCATTATTAATTTTTTTTTTTACTTTTTACTAATAATGGAGGATTTTATGATTTTTTTTCCTTGAAAAGCACATCTCCCCAGACAACAAACTGCTGTTTGGCTGGATAGGGAAATCAGAAGGAATAGTGTATTTAAGATAAATAACTGAAGGAGAAGAATTCTATACGTTAAATTCTGAAAAATGTCTCCTCCTACTATTTATAATGCTCTCTTCATTTCCCTGTTTAACACTGCCCATAATTTGAAAAAATTATTTACTTACTTTATTTTCTCCTCTTTTTTACTTTTATTGATTTCTTTTTTAAAGGACAATTAATTATTTTTTACTCCTACTGTTAAAAATTTTACAGTTTTTCCTTTTTAGTGAAGATCAACTGGGAAAACCCATGATTTACCTAGCATATGAAATCAAAATCACTGTCCACAGAGATGGCCAAAGCATCTTGTTCAGCAACGTAGAAGCTTATGCAAAGGCAAAATTATGATAATAATGGCAGATTTAATAATTGAAACGTCATAAATGGGAAAATCATAGGCCTATTGAAAATAAGAGACTCTAAAATAGTATTTACTATTACTTATTATTAAAATATTATTTATTATTACATATTGACGATTTAGCCACAGTCTATAAAAACTGTCATGCATCGGGGAACTGCACTTGAAACACAGTTTTTTTGCTTCTATCTGCATCAGGACTGCTTTTTCAGAGTTATTATTGATACTTTAATGTAAATGCAGTTTGAAAATCTCATTCAAGGTTCCATGTCCATATTAAATGCAAATGGGAAAATAATAAAAGTAAATTTGATATGATTAATGAACAAAACACTCTAATCTCTTTTCCCCTTTTCCTTTGGTAGTTACTGTATCTAATAGCATAAGACCATTAAACTGAGCCTTCATGCTTTCTGACATTTTTTCAGAAGTACTTTATAGTTTAAATATTCTGTACATGTTAATGTAAGTGAAAAGTGTGTGACTTTATTAGAAGCACAGTGCTAGAAGCAGAGGTATTTAAGCTTAGCCACAGTCACTCATAAGAGAATTCTTGGTTCAGCTCTATGTCTGTCTCCTGATCATTGGCCTTTTCTCCTCTTGACCTAAGCTGACCCGGAGAAATAAGGCTGTTTAGGAAAGTCTGTGTTGAGGGCATTCTGATGGATCTCTTGTGTCTTTGGTAAATAACACCAGAAATGTTATAAATCTGTTGACTCCAACAGGAAGAAAAGAGTGGAAAATTAAATAAATTGTTTATCCGCTATTCCTCTGTATACGTGGATAGAATCAGCTCTATCTTTGCAGTGTGTGGGAAATGAAGTTACAGAGAACTTGCAGGCACTGACAGAGAACATTAACAGCATTGTGCTTGAACAGATAGAAATGCATACATGTTTCGATGTGAGACCTTGGCGAAGGCTGCCTGAGTTAGAACAATGAGCTTTTGCAATTTAAAGCAATAACGCAGTTTTGTAGTTTTAAAAGAAATATGCTTTATGAAGGTAGAAATATAATTTTAGTAAGTAAGAATATGTTTTAAGTGTAAGAATAGTGATAAGTAAAAGAGTAAACAATTTTGAGTTTAGCAATAAACTTTATAATAGAGTTTTTTAGAAAGTTAAGATATAGCAATATAAGCCTGTGTAATAGGCCTTAATAGCAATACGATGATTGGATAAGAATGTACACATTGTGGTAGAACATGTACAATGATGATTGGTACAAATGTGGTAGTGAGCTTTGTGGCATTTGCTTATTGGCTTAAGAAAGTATATAAGGCCTTGTAGCAGATAAGTTGGGGCTGGCTGGCTTGTCAGCGGGGTTAGGCTACTTCGGCATTGGCATTTACGCTTGCTGCAGCTGCCGCCGCTGCTGCTGCTTTAGCTATTGCTACTGTAATTGCTGCTGCTTCTGATATGAGAGATGTAGTTCACAGCATCTCTCCTGTCTCACCCTTCAATAAAATGAGACTGATTCAGCAATAAACATTCACCGTGACATCTCTATGTCATCCCGGTCCCCGAAAATCCCGATAGCAGTGCAAAGTTATTTTGCAGAATTATTGTGTTTTATGACTCAGTTGCATTTTTAAGATTGTGACCATCCTCAGTTAAGCATTCATCATAACAAGTGATGTTCAAAGAGTAATATCAACTCTTTCAACCATTTTCAAGTTTAAAACTCCCTAATTTGGATCATTTGCTAGATAACCTATTATCAGCAGAGACTGAAAGAGAGAAGGAACTGTCTAGGATGAACAACAGAATTTTCAGATTTGCCTGCACAGCTTACTGTGCAGATGTTTTGTGTTTCTCTTGTTGGGTATGTGAGGACTGACAGCAAGGGTCTCAGGCCAATGTTTTCCTGCAAGCAGATGAAGATGGTCTTGCTGGAAAATATTGCAGATTTCACTGGAGACAGTGAGACAAACTGGGAGGGAGAATGACAAATAATTGCATAATAATTGCATGCTGTTGAATGACCCACTTGAGCTGTCTCCAGCCAAACCAGACAGGAGATGGGTAGAAGGGATGAAACTCCTAGAGACACAGGGAAAGTCATGTAGAGTATTCTTCTTTCAGCATGCCTCCGAAAATAGTTGCTAAAGCAGAAAACAATCCTACTTTAAAAATAAATGATTGAGAGAAGAAATTTGTTTTCTTTAGTTGTCTCCTGTCTATCAGCTTTTGAACAGTCTGTGTTTAAAAAGCCTGCGTCAATCAATTTTATATTTCTTTCTGTAATTTGAAAAATCAACACATTATAGAATTTTGAAGCCTTTTGGCATGTCTCTTTCCAAAAGATGTTCTACCACAAAACTTCTTCTAGATCAGGATCCCACTAGAATAAACTTTGAAGAATTTACAAACTAATAGTAACAGTACAAACAATCGTTTATAAAATTTTCCTTGTCTGAAATCTTCCTTATAAAAAGAAATTCAAAAAGTGCTCCTTTTCCTATAATACTACCACTAGCACATTGCTGAAAATGGATTTTTTGAAATACTTCATGTGAAGTACCTTATAGATTTTGTGAACATTAGGTAAAAAAATTTTTTTTCTCTTGGGACTTGTTATTCAGTCCTAAAGAGCTAATGATGATCTTGGGTATGTGATAACCCAATGCAGTCAACATTTAACTAGGATGGCTAGGTGCTAAAAAATTGCCTACACTGTTTTAATTCAAATGATTGGAACAAAGCATTCATAGGATGCCTTGTATCTCTCAAGCACTAGATGATAGAGGGAATTGAAACAAAACTTTCTATGTACAAGAGAGGGGATGGATCACATCATATTCAAATATTCATGAATGAACAATGCTTGGTTAATTCCAGAGGAACAAAAATATGTGAGTTTATTCATCGTTTCACATTATAATCTCATTATGTGGAAGTGCTTTTATGTCTTTCTAATTTTTTTTTTGTTTGTTTATTGCAGGAGGACTTCTAAGGTGTCTGCAAGTGGCTGTGTTGCTGTTAAATTTAATGGGCTCCAGCTGTGCAACGGTATTATCAGTGAGAAAGAAAAAAATTGCTGGANATTTTTTTTTGTTTGTTTATTGCAGGAGGACTTCTAAGGTGTCTGCAAGTGGCTGTGTTGCTGTTAAATTTAATGGGCTCCAGCTGTGCAACGGTATTATCAGAGAAAGAAAAAAATTGCTGGAAGAAAAAAACCAGGAAAACAGGATACTTTTTAAGGGTTATTTGTTTATTGGGAGGATGTCTCGTTAATAGGTATGTGTGGGGATTTTTAAACAGCACTGAAGGCATACTGAGTTGCATAGGTACGCAGTGTAATTTCAGTAACCTGAGACAATACAGTGACACGATTAAAGACTTGCAGTGGAGTGACTGTTCATAGCTGAATGTCTTTTCACTCGTTTTCGGAAAAGGAATTCAGAATCATATTTTTCTATGCATTAGATAACTTGTTTGTAAGAAGTTTTTGAGATAGAAAGCGCTTCAGCCCCTATTCGTGGAGCTACAGGCATTTTCCTCTGCCACCCTTGCTACCACAGCCACCTCTTATTTGCTTCACTGTATGCACAGAGCTGCATCCCTTGCTGAGCTGCATCAGCACTGCTGGCTACCTAAGGGTCAAATCCCATCTCATGTTGCTTCCTGTGCTGTCCTATCCCTCCATCTCCGAGATATTTTAGGAACAATGAAAAATTATTTGGTTACTGTTGTTACTATGTCCCCCTTTCCTGCTCTCTTGCCTTGTCTCTCCTTCTCCAGTAGTGTTTTGGTGAGACAGCTGTTTGAGGTAACTGTGACAAAAAACTGTTTCAGCAGCAGGTGATCACCATGACTCGCTCTGGGCACAGTTTTCTTGCTGATGGGCTGTTGCTTGATGATGACATCTGCCAAGGACAAGGTATTTGTGAGATTCAAGTGTATCTGTCACGCTCAAGTCCTTGTTTGCATCATACATGTGTCTTCATTCTTGCATGCACCACAAGGAAGACTTGGTTTGACCCAGTAGAGCAGAAAAGTGCAGTTAAAATAGAGTGTGTATAGGAAAGGGCAAATAAGATTTGAAATTTGTGTTGCATACAGATGTGCCTAAATCCAGATACTGAAAATCTGATGGTTTAGGAAAGGTACTGATTGCCAATCGTCTGAAAAAAACAGAGCCTTCCTAGCCTTTTTGATGCTGACCCAAAATGTAAGCTACTTTCCTATTGCCTTCGCTCTAAGCATGATTCATTTCTTCTACCTTACTGATTGATCTTGCTCAAGCTGAATATGACCAAGAGAATAAGGCTTGTTTACAACTTTACTTGAAAATACCATGAAGTATATATGTTTGATTATTTTTCTTTATATTTTTTTGTGTTCAGATAACCACTATTGCATTCAAAGTGAGCAGTCTAAAAGTTTGAAGTGACATATGGAAAGCAAAGATCCAGTGGAGGGCTCCGCCTCCAGAAGTAGTTCCAACACTGGAGAGAAAGTGATATTGCAAAATGGAATTGGGCCATTTGGTAGAGCAGTAATTTCTCCTGTGGGTGGGCCAGGCCAAATACATACCTCTGCCTCTCTGCTTGGCTGGTGATTTCAGGTAAGGAGTTAGAGCCATACGTGACATCCCCATGTGACTGGTGTCTGGTGTTTTGCACTGGTTGACATCTTTGTATCCAGTGCATTTTTTCCTACCCCTTTGTTCACAGTCTGTGTCTGTTCTGATTTAAAACCGCTGCAGTAATGAGACTAAGATTAGTAAGCACATTAAACTTATATTTAAAAGTTGATTTTGCCTGGAATTATAAATACCTAGTACATTAGCCAAAGTACCACAAATTTCATTTAAATGTTCTCTTTTGTGTGTGATGATGTGACTTTGAATTTACTTTTTAAGAAATACTCATCATGAATATAAAATGTTCATCTTCAAAATCAACACAAAAAGATCCATTATTTCAATATGTTTTCTGTCTTTCAGCTATGCTTTCTGATTATTTTTAATGCTTAATCCATCATTTTGTGACCTTCAGCATGGGAAAGGTAAGTCTTTCCAACAGCAGAGAAACAAATGGAATGAAAATGAAGACTGTTTTGTTTTGATAAAAATGCTAAAAATTAAAACACAGAATTCAAGGTAAAGCTCTGATTTTCAGAGGGCTGTCTGCTGACTTTGTAGGAATTACTAATTTTATAGGCTTATATTTGAGGATAGGTAAACAAGACCACCTTAATTTTTTTAAATTGTGTCAAGGGAAAAGTTGTAAATCCATATGAAATTTTTGATTTATTGTTTTTTTCTATATCCTTAACACAGTGTTTGGTTTTTTTCCAGTGCAAGCAGAAGCAGAGGATTGCGGGGTGTGAGGAGAGAGAAGGAAAGACCCTCATTCATCTCGAACAATCCATCTCATGTGTCTCTTCAACTTGTGCCTCCATACTGCTTTTGGCAACTGTGTCTCTTGCTGCTTTTTCTGTCTCCTCCTGACTTTGTGAGGTAAGAAAGGGGAGATGACATATGTTGTCTCTGACTCTGACTGGTGAAGCCAGTTTCATTAGCCCCGTCCTGTTGGGGATTAGGGGCGTGGAACTGAGGGCGGGAGACTGGGCCTGCAGGAGAGATTTTAAGGGCTGATAATTTGTCATTGGGATCTCTCGAGCAGCACAGGCTCTGTATTTCCTTCCCACACGTAGTGTAATTATTGACATTTGAGATAGAAAACTTTGGGACATAAATAAGATGTTACCTTTATAGCAAAGATGGGAAACAGATTTTCCCTTTCTGCCTGGCATCCAGGAAATGTGACATGGGTTTTTTAGCTATGAATATATTTTTGGCAGGTTTTGTCTGGTTGAAGGACTTCTAAATCACTGAGTGGCACAATGAGGAGCTGTGCCTCTATGATTTCCATTGCAGTTAAACATGCACGTGGTTTTCAGACTAAAGCTCCTCTCATCTTTGACATGAGAGTGATACTGGTTTTTCTGCACTGACCTTGGCCAATCACCTTTGGGAAGGATGAGGTCTTCTCACACTCATGGTTTACCCATTTGTGATGGTCAGTGCTATTTGAAAGTGATGATGCACCAACATTGCCCCAGCTAGAAATAATTGGAGATAATTTGTTTTCTCTACATATGAAAAAGGAAAGATTAAATGATTTTTCAGATAAAATCTACAACAGCACATTTTGGTTTTGACCAGTCAGAAATGTTCCCTTCTGGCTCGGCTTTAGTGCTTGTAACTCTGGTTCCTTTGCCAGTCAGTACCTACACTGGTCTCTAATGAAGGTGCAGAAAGACTGTGCTATCATCCTGTTTACTCACAGCAGACTTATTTCACTGAAATACCTTCAGTAACAACATTTCTAACTTTGTGCTCAGCTTTGTGTAGCACTCAGGGAATCAAACTGGGCCCTCATAATAAATTAGGAATCACTTTTCAATCCTATTATGCTTTCTTTTGTTCTTATTTCCAGTTTATTGAATTAGCAGCAGTTAGTCCAAATAAAAAAACTGATAGAAAACTGGTGAAAGTGAGAAGCCTGTTCATGTTTTTGTGTTTGTCTTTGAGTGACATTAATATATAACAAGGGATATGTTTCTCAGCAAGCTTGGTCTATAAAAGAAGTTCTATTTGGCTAACAGGAATAACTTAATTTAGTTTTAGATGTGTGAAGATGCCAATGTCTCAGATGAAATTCCCTCAGAACAGTGTACTCAGCTAACACCGGATTCAGGCTGAGACTACATAATATACTTTGTCTAACATAAGACCAAAGGAACTGCATCATAAAAGTCAAAACACTGTTTTTGCTGAGGTTTAAAGGTCTGTGTTGCTTTTGTAGCTAGGGAAAACAAGAAAATAGTTAATTCTGATACTCCTTCACCTTTTTTTTCCCAGAGGATACAATATGACCTTTGTGGAAGTCCATGTCACAAGTAATGTTATAGCGGGCTTTCTGGTACCTGTTCCCCAATTCTTACACTTTCTCATTTAACATATTAATATAATTGGGTAGAGAAAATTCGATATCTATATATTTCCCAAAGTATCTGATTGAGGTAATGAGTGCACTTTGTTTCCTGTTACTTATTTTTTACATAGCCCTAAAATGCCAATTGCCATAACAGCAAATGCCGCTTTAATTATCTATTTCTGTAATGAATTTCCTTTCTCTCTCTGGATATACACTACCAGTCTTTTTCTCTGAAGGCTGTCACAAGTGGAAATGAGACGACATGGTAGTTTGTCTCGGGTGGAAATTAGATGATATCATGGTTCTCACTACTCATATGGGTTAAGAGTAAGAGTTAATCACTCTCATACCATCTCTGAAATAACAGTAGGAAAATTGTAAGTCCAAATTAGTTCTGTAGTAATAAAATTAACAGAGAAAAAGCAATGAGAGGAGAGCTGGATTGGAACATGTATTTTATGACTCTTCACTGAGTAACTAATAATTAGAAAGAGAAGGAAAACAAGAAATTGGCTAAGGGTCAAATAGAGATTTTAGATAGAAAATTAAAATATACACAACTGTTGTAGCCTGATGAGGAAGAACCCCACCAACCCAAAATATTTAAAAACTTAAAAAACAAATCAATTTCCTCCTACACAGTTAGGTGTGTAAAGTTCAGCTACTTCATATACTCCATATTATCCCCATTTGTTGAAGCAAAATATCTTGTAATAGCAGAAGTTCTAGCTAAAATTTGTTTGAATAAAACTGATTTAGCTCTCATGGCATTACATTAGTTGTGCTCACAGAGGTATTGCTAATATCTCAGCTATTGGAGAATTAACTTTTCAAATTTTAAGTTTCATCTTCATTTTCCATACTGCTGTCTCCAGTATCAACTTCTATATTCAAAAATTTTTGAACCCTAAATAGAATTGGGTTACATTGACTAGACTTTTCTATATCTGAGATTTTTCAGATGATGATCCAGTTGATGTTTTTCAATTTCTTAGCATAGCAAAAGCACTGACTGGCATAAAAGTTTTTGTAAAGAACCATGGCTTAGAAAGGTTTTTAAATTTTTAGACTTTAGATAACAATTCAGTGATATTCAGAGATCACTCATTGGGCAGTAGTACTCCTCAGCTGCAAGTGGAAGGGACCAAACTTTGATAGATGCTTTCCATGGTTAGCCAGATGTATACAAATTTGGGCAGGTGGTTTTATTCAGGTTGAATACGAATTTTATTGAATAAAGGTGAGATTTACTTCACCCACATAAATCATAAGAATAAAGCTATGGATGGATGAAAGCTGGATGTCATGAAGTGCATGCCCTTGCCTCTGCATCTGGTCTATCTCATAATAATGTCACAGTCAGTCCACATTGTAGGAAAAATAAGTGCAAAGCAGGATCTTGAATGTTCTGGTAGGGGCTGTATGAGGCTTCAGCAACCCTCAGCAAGCGTGGTCCTGTCTTCTCACACTCGACAAGTCATCTGAAAAATACCTTTCATAATAACCAAGAGATGCAAGACTAACAATCTAATTCCCAACAACCTATTGAAGTGTTTTAATTAGTGTGAAATGCTCCATTGTACTTTCAGTTATCCTTATTACCAACATCATAAGACAGTAGAAATCATAGAAAGAAAACCATTGGCTATCTCTCATGTATGTCCTGAAGAGGACATGGTTCCTTTACTGACCACTAATTCATTCACTTGGATTAACCGTTGTCTAAAGAGCTGACCCTTTTCTTTCTTTTTTTTTTTATACATACTTATTTGGCACTAAAGAAGAATTTACTAAAACCTGATCCTTCTCTTCACTTTTTAACAGTGATGGTCTCAAATGAGGTATCAGAATTTTTTCTCTTTACTCTGTTTCCTATTATGTAAACTGTCTACCATAATGTTTTGTCTCCAGCAGCAGAATGTTTGGCGATATTGATCCATCTCTTGTATATTTTTCTAAATCACTTTTAGCTGAGGTAATTCTCTGTGATTTTGATGAATTAAAGTACTTTTCAAATCTTATTTGCAAATCAAGAGCCTCTGACTTCTGAAGGGCCAAATGTTAGAGAAAGAAGCTGTAGAGCAGTTCATGGGCAGGCGTGTTTGCATTGCAGTTTGCAGTTACCTTACAAAGGGAGTACACAGAAATGAGTTTGGGTATCTTGTTTGAGTAACTTGTTAAAAGCAAGCTCATTTATGAATTCACCAATGGCAAACTGAGTTATTTAGCAAGATATTGCAACACCACAAATTTTTGACTTTTTCCCATGGAATACCGGGCATATTTTATTTGACCTTAATGTTTCAGTAGTTGTTTTACTGCATGAGACAGCATATCAGTAAACAACACTGTCAAACACTTAATAGTATGTCATTTTAGAAATTGAGTTTCTGTGTATTCTCTGTATAAATATATATTTTCAAGAGGATTTTCTATGGTTCATCTTCATTATTTTCTCTTTGGCTCATTCCTTTTGAAGTAACAGCTCGGTTCCTGCAGGGCTACTTGTAAAAGACTGTCATTATTTAGAATGGATCATTTAATTAACCTACCATGGAGTCTGTAAGGAAAATTAATCAGTGTAGTTATAGTTCTTGTATGAGTCACAATTACTAGGCAAATAGGTTACTGCCCAATAGAGTTGCTGTAATCCAACTGTACATAGGCTCAAAGAATTTAGGGACAAGCTTTGTTTGCTTGTAATTACACCTAATGCCATTTACTCTGGATAGGCTATAGCTTTTGTTGCTGGTAATTAATTTACATAGTGAGTAAAATATTTTAATACCAGTGTGTGACACTTTACTGAGGGTAAACTGCCTGTCCTATGACTGGAAGGAATAATTACAGAGAAAATATATCAATTAAAATGAGCTTTATTAAACTATGTTTATGTGGCAAACATAGTAATGAAAACCTCCAAAGATCTGATCTGTATCCTTGACTTTGGGGCACTTACTTAATAGAACATCTTCAGTGACTCATACATTATGTTTCAATTGAATCATCAGGAAAAAAAAGAATATTGATCCTTCATCTTATGATCTAAAGCTAGATACCTCGAGGACAGATTCTAAAAAATATTTCATCTCATTTGATATGATAAAGTCAGATTTCTTATCCTTCCATAAAGAAAAACTGATGTGTAGTTGGACAAATAGCTAGGATGCTCCAGCAGGTAAAATAAATTGAATTATTGCAGAGCAGACCTCAGTGTAGTTGCTGTTTCAAGTGTGGTTAGAGAGATTTTGTAAGGCAATTAAACTTTAGAGTGCTAATTTTGAAACAGAAAATAACAAAACCTCAAGGTGCAAAGCCCAGGTAGAGTGCTACCAATGCATTCTTTTTCCAAAATACGTGAAATACTACATTAATCTGTCAGATTTTTTTCCCAATTAATTTGATATCCTGCACCAGCTCACAAGCCCTTGTTTCTGTTTCACCCTAGGCCCTATGTGCACAGGTCCGTGGGGGGGAACTCCAGGGGTGCTTTCTCAGCAGGACTTCAGGAAGCTGCACAAGTCCACGTAGAGCTGGAGTGCCCACACTTCCAGCATGAGGTGTGTGCAGACGAGAGGCTCCCAGAAAAGCTGGTAAAGTGTGCTTGAAAGAGCCCAGGTTGGTCACATCACTATGTGAACATGTATAACTGGAATCTTGTGGTATTATAGAAGTGGGTTTAAACTTTTTTAGCAGTTTACTGATTTCAATATTTTTTTTGCATCTGCTGTTGTGGTGTGTCCTTTTCATACCTGATACTGATCCTGGGTGTGTAGTTCAGTGATTGCCAGTTCATTACCCCTCCTCACAAAACTGATCCAACCCTCCTGAGTTGAATAATTTTCCCTCACAGCAGACCTCTGCACTGGATTTGCTTTCCATCAGCACGTGGCTCCCATCAGCACGTGACTCCCATCACTGCCTCAACAATGTTCACTTGAACAGCAGCACAGCATCCTTGCTTATCCTTTTCCAGGACTGGAGACAAATTACCATCCAACTTGGAATAGGAGCACTATGTACAGACTAGTATGGGATGCTACACATCTTATACTGCTGACAATTCCAGCGCGGGTAATTAGGGAATTAAGATTACAAGCCTGAAGGGTTTAATACACTGGGTTTATGAAGCTGTATTTGACAACTGCTTTGTGTATTTGAATACTAGGGGTGAAAAAAAGCCTAAATTAACATGTTACTGTTCAGTCTTCAGTACAAATTTCCTTCAGTTTGAAAGCTGACATCAGCCTCTGGATATTGTGCATGTACTTATCCCATAACTGATAATGTTTGGTTTCGTATTTCACATCTCTTCTTGTGAGAGTGTGAAGCCCCCAGGCTTCTGGTTAATAAAGGCTTGTATGCTGGAGTGAAAAATTACTTAATATGTTAAGTAACCTTCAGTCATCTAAAATTTGTGTGCTCAGCAAAGAAAATTTGCTCACATCCCTGAGATTCACAAAACTGTGAGCTGTGGTGAAAACAAATACATTTTTTGACAGTTCAAAATAGATTTTACAAAACTTAGGGCTGAGAAGCATCTTCAGAATGTTTCAGTAATATCTGGTCTTTGCTTTTGCAATTTTAATGATTTTTTATTTGGTGCTCTATTTGGAATTTTTACTCAAGCCAAAGAAAAATCTTTGTGGGTTAGAACTTACTAGTGGGAGCACTAGCAAAACATTGATAATTACAGCTAGAGGTTAAAAATTAATAGAGCTGATTTCTCACTGAATGTTTCAGATCAATCCAGTGGGCTTACCCTGATGGATGAAATTCTGTGTAGCTTTTCTGACAGGCCTGCATAAACTTTAACTGATACCTAAGAAACACACACTAAATAGTCTTTCCTTTTCATTGCAGCATGTATATCATGTAAACTGATAACATTCAAAATGGGTATCTACAATACAAAGTGTTTTCAGGAAACAATTCATCTTTATTCATAGACTAAAAGTCAAGAGATTTTGTGGTGATGTTTTCTAAAAGTACAGTTTTGTAAGCATTATATGAGGTATGTAATCTGAAAACTGAAGATTGATCGAAAAATAAGAGTGTACATAGGGGAAAAGTGATATATGGCACAGGAAGAAAAAGCATGTACTTACAGAACGTAAATAAATTTTTATTTTTTAGAAGTTCATTGATTTTTAGTTCTAATTGACTGAAACTGCTGTATATGACTAAGAGGAAATATCCATTTTACTTTTAGCCCCTACATTATTTGTGGAGAAAACTTGTTTTCAGAATTTTGCTATGTTTGAGGACATCAAACCATTCACATCCATAATATTTTTGGTTTCCTATATTCCTTTACATCTCATGGAATCCAAAAGTCCCTTATGAATATTTATAATATCTACCCAATCTAACAAATAGTTGACAGTGGGTTTAAAAAAAAAATGTATTTCAAAAAGATTAGCAGCTGATTTTACCTAAAACAGCTGGCCACCAAAAGCCATTACTAAATTTAAACAATAACTTTCAAGATTAATATTTTTAGTTTTTAATAATACATAATGTACCAGTTATTTTCGCTCACTCTGCTCTGCTATTTTGCTGTAATTACAGTAATTTTTAAGTCTATCAATAGCTCATATCAATTTAGGGAGCCAAATCTTAATACATGACTTTTTTTCCCATTGGAAGAGTATCCTGTTGGTGACAAACCCAATGTGCAACTGAGCCAAAACAAGCTTCAAAAGCCTGTGGTAAAATATTCTCTGCTTAAGAGATTCAGTTATGAAATAGGTTTAAAGAGAATAATATAGCTCATATTTAAAACCTACTTCCAATATATTGTTCCTATATATTCCTGTTCCTTATTACAAATTCCTCATACCAAGAAAAGTTTTAAACTTGGAAAATAAGAAATTCCTAGAAAAGCCTTCAGTTTAAGGATTGAGGATTTCACAACAAAAGACACTCAAATCTTGCCCTTTTTGTCCTGTTTAAAAACAGGCTTAAGAATTTCCTGGCTCATTTTCCCAACTTGTGAATCGCGGTTCTGTGCTTATTTATATAAGTACTTAAGTGAATGGGGAACCAGGTATTCAACAAATATACTGTTATTGATTCCCATGTCAGAACTTAATATTGAGTGTAAACACCCCACAATATTTTTTGGTCTTATGATTTTTTTATGTGGTGCACTGCTGGATGCCTAAAAGTAAAATAGCTTTATTTTAAAACATGAGATCTAAAGGAACAAACAGGCTGAACAAAATACCCCAACTGTTAAACCTCACATTTTCTGATGAAGTATTCCATACAATGGAATTTTGCAATTATCTTAGAGTTAATTGAATTCAAGTTAGAATTATCTAAAACGAGAACTCTTATCCCAGTTTTATATTGCATTCTCTTAGATTCCATATTTTACTGTTAGCTCCTCTTCTACTTTGCTAGATTGAAAGACCTTCTTAAATGGGGATTTACAGAAGGTGTGCTTTCAACTTGAGGACAAACATGATTTTCAGAGTCAGCTCATTGTTGAAGCATGCTTCTGAAAGCTCTTCAGTTTTCTTTTGCTCTTTCTGAAGTGCAGGCAGAGGAAAAAGACACAACACTTTTCTCATCAGTGCTGCACAGAGATAACTCCTCACAGCACAGTGTTCTGCTTGTATATCTGGAAAATGTTAGGGTCACAGGGTCATATCCAAAATTGATAGCAATTCTTTACAAGAGTATTCTTTTCTAAAACACCCACTTTTAACATGACAAGGCTTAGATGAATTTTCTGTCCTCCTTAAATTAAATGTGCGCTCACACATTTCCCTATAATATGGAATAGATTTAGCAGCACAATAAAACCCCCTCTGTTGCCCCACCTAGCATCTTAGACAGGTTTTATGCAATGAGTGGGAGACCTGTGCCTACAGAGCCATCAGTGAGAAATAGACTAGTAAAAGTTTGGGGAACTATGTGTTTTCTTGTTGTTTTCTTCTTCTATCTCATTGCTGGCTTTTTGGTTTCTTTTTCATTAGATCCAATAGCTGATAATGGGTAGAATAGCACTGTGTTCTCAACATTGCTGTAGAAATAAAATGAATCTAGAAAATATTTTCTTCCAAAACAAAGCTAAATGTATTAATTTTCCACTTAATTCACAAACCAGATTTTGTTTTGTAGCTTCAGCCGATTGCTTCAGGAGCGAAATAGTCTTTCAGGCATAATCTACTTAAGGTTATAGTAGAAGATGTTGCAATCTATAGCAAGAACTTAAAAAGTTTTTAGTATATAAAAGCATATGTAGTTTAATGTTGAAAAAGAATGTGTATTCCTGAGTTAACTATCAGGAAGAACCAGAAGCAGTTGCAGGAAGGACAAGCTTCATAAAAAGGAATGTATATATGATAGCACAGGCTTTTGTTGTTCTAGAAAAACCATTGGTAAGGTGTCCCTGCGGAAATCAACCCTTGCAAGAGCAGAAAACCTAAAATCCCTCATGCAAGGTTAAACCACATACAATTCACAAATAATTCAAAAGCAGTTGCTAAGTTAGGATTTTTTATTACATGACCAGATCTGAGGATGTGCTTTGAACCACAGTTCACAATGTTGAAAGTTTCCTATACTGTCAAATAGTATGGACAGACTAGCTGGATGTTACACTATCCCTATAATTTTAACATTTTCCAGCCAATTTAGAATCTGAAAAATTCACAGAGTGACTGACTCTGCTGTTATTTCACTTATATGTACATACTGATAGAGAGAGAGCTAGGTACACTATTCTTCCCAAAAGGTTGTCTGGCAAAAATTTGCTCCTGGTCTTCCTTCTTTTCCTTGGTCCTGTTCCTTCCTTGAAATCTGTAATTGTGCAACCAAAAATACATTCATTTTAAGATGCATAAACTGCAGCAGAGTGGTCAGATTGTGCTGTCTCCTGTTTAACAAATTAAGTATCCATTCAGTCTGGTTATAGTTTATCCACTTAGTAAATAAAATTGCAAGGTCACAGAATGCCCATAACAAAGAATACAAAAAATTAAAATAGCAAATCTGTTGTAAGATTTAGAATGCTTTATTTACTTGGAGAAAAACTGCCTAAAATTTTCCACTTACATATGGAATACTCACTATGGCTCATATTTGCTTTTCTGAATTTGCTTACAGATTATGTTCTGTTCCCAGGGAATTCAAAAGAAAGTCGACACAGAATTCTCTGGGCATCAGTCTCGAAATGATCTTTCACCTTAACTGTAGGTTAGCTGGAAGAAAATAATCTTCAGTAACATTTTCTCACTCTCAGGAATTAATTCAAGTTGACGTACTCCACATATCCCTAGTTATGAAAGCACCATTCTGATAATCAAGTGTAACTCCTTAGTATAGTCCAATGCTTTCCTCATCTCACCAGTAGCAGGTGCTTGACCTATGACATTATTTCAAGCACTTATCTAATATGTGGCATAAGAGAGAGAGAAACTATTGGAATCTTCTGAATAAACCAAAATATACAAAAAAGTTGTAAATTTGATCTTTTCCATAAAAACTTAGTCCCGGGTCCAAGGAGTTTGGAGCATCCTACAAGCATAGGTTCTGTAGCATCAAGCTAGCTTAAGATTGCAGGACTTGGCTCTGAAGGATTTGTTGATCTAAATAATTTCCTGTTCCAGTAGTTTGTATACTGGAAATAAAAGTGTTCAAAAGATACTGCTTGGGCTTTTGTAAGGGTGTTTTGTCAGTTTGATGAGAAATGGCTAATTTTTGATGGCCTGTCAGAAGATCATCCAAGATTGCACAATGTGACTGTAAGGTCAAACGTGGAGGTAAAGGAAAAGAAGAAGAAAAAGAAAAAAAATCCCTCAGCAATGAGAATTGTCCAAATAGAACAAGATGATAGACGTCATAAATCAGACATCACCGTTGCCCTGAAGTAAGCAGCTATCATAAAATTTTTCCTTAACCAGAAAAATGTTCTGCATTTATCAGTGCCCTCCATGTGTGCACCAAATGTGTCTCAGGGAAAGGAACAACCAGGAGCCCAAGAGACTCCAAGCAGAAGCTCTGAGAAACAAGGCACAATTTTTCCCATGGGTTTTACCAAGAATAGTATTTTCATAGGCTCATATAATGTCTTGGATTAGAAGAAACCTTACGAAAATCTATTTTAAAGTTCTCCGCTTAGAACTGGCTGCAATTTTCCTAATAAAAAAGGTTTTCTTTTTTTAAATACTAATTTGATCTGTTAATTTTTTACAAATGTCCTGAATCATTCTATTAAATGGATTTTTTTGTGACTTTAGGAGCAGCAGAACTTTGTCAATATTTCAATAGCTATCTTAAATTTGCACTTTTCCTGCTGCCTGTAGCTAAGAATTAGCTGAACAAAATGACATTGAGAAGAATGAAACGTTTGATCTGAAATATAATGAAAGTGATTTAGGAAAATCATGCTGACATTTTTTGGCCAGCTGGGAACCACAAAGTGGTGCATAGGAACAGGAACTTCCTGGTGAAAAGCTTGGAGACATTATGTTAACTCTGCAAATCTCACCTTCCTTCTCTTGCAACTGCTCTCTTGCAGTATACTGCCCATTCCTGCTCCTGAAAAGTGCTGCTTCCAGTCCCATGTTTCTTTTAATCTTTTCCTTCCGAGGTTTTAATGCATGTGAGAGGGTGTCAGATTTAGAGTCTACTGCTTGCTGGCTGTCATCTGAATGAGCTTCACAGATCACTTCTTTTTTTTTTTTTTTGCAGCCAAAGAATGTGAGAAGATTCCAGCGACTACTGACATCCTTTCAATTTGCCTCAGTCTCAACAGGGTTTTCTTTTGTTGCTTCTTAAGTTCAGCAGAGCAAGCAGAGAATGAGAAGCACACTGTGCACTTGAAGTTACAAGACATGTGGAAGAGAGGAGGGGAAAATTGTAGGAAGCACACTTCAGAGACATTGGTACCATGCATGAGAGAGACATCCAAACATTAAAATTGTGTGTAACTGGTGAGCTACTGCTGCTCTGTTTTCTTTCTCCTCATAGCACTTATATTCCTTTAATCCACAATGCCTTTGAAGCACTGACTGTCCTCCAGCTGACCACTCTACTATGCTATCTTCATTGAAGTCCTGACTAGAACTACAGCTCAAGTTTCAAGAGTACTGTGGAAGTGTAAGGAAGCTGCTAGTCTTAATTTAAATGCTAGGAGCAGGGCAGCTTGTAGTTCATGAGTAGCATCATTTTTCTACAAGAATATATCACAGAGAAAAACTGCATTTCCCCCCTAGTTGCTTATGTTCTTTTGCTTATAATCTTGCTTTTTTCAAACAGAAATTTTACTATTGGAAGCCAAAGATAATATCCAGAATTTATAATTTTTTAATTTAAGGAAGATTGCTAAAATAACCTTTCTAATGTTATTGAAAGACAAGGACTCATACTTGCTGTAATCCCACTGAGTTCTTTTTATTCATATACATTTTCCTCTTAATGTTAGCTCACTTTGAAAACATATCTTTCCCAAACATAAATGAAAGTAACTTCACTGAAATTTGCCATCAAGAAATTATGAGTAAATCTACGCTAAAATATACTGTATCTCTGAATTCAAACCCCTTGAGATATTTGGAAAGATTATTATCACCTTCAGTGTGTTTGGGCCAGGTCCTTTTTCAGTAACTGAAGGTAAACCTCTTTCTGACTTTTCATATTACTTCATTGCAGTAACAAACAAAATCCTCTCCCTTTCCACGTAGGAGCCTTCGATTATAGCAGGATGGAGCAGTCAGGCAGGATAAGGTAACATAAACTACTAGTCTTTGAGTTCAGCAATCATTTATTTATCGTGCTCTAAGCATTTACAGAAGCTGTATTTGATTTATATAAAACTTCAAATGTACACTTTTTTATGAGATTTTTCTGGTTGTAAATTCCATACTCCTTTGAGTGTGTTTTCATTTTTAATTTACTACAACCCCCAAAGGCTTTCCTTTAACTAGTTTGCTTGTTGTAAATTCAGCAGTGATATTCTTTAAATAAACAGAAGCATGGAACATAATTTCCTGGTAACACTGTTTAGAAAATGGATCAGAATAACGCCCCAAAGCAATTCTGATGATAAATTAATTATAAGATTCCAAGAAAAACATGGCATTGACATTTTACAAGTTTTGGCATGCAGCCTTGTATAATGCTGTGCACTTAATAAAGTTGTTTTGACGCTTATAGTATGAACAAAGACTTAAGCCTCTAAGAATCAAAAAGTATTTCAGCATAATGTAAACTTGTAGGGTAACCTGCTGTGGCTAGTTCTCCATTTAAATTGTGGAAATCTGTATTATGCAAACAGAATGAAAGAATGGCTGTTAAAATGCTGAGCCTATGTTACTGTCTCTTGACTGGCCTTTTCTCTTGTGTATAAACTTTCTACAGCTTTTTCTTTAACAGTGGACATTTTTTGGTCTTTCATTATAAGAATGATCAAGAGAAAACCATAGAGTGGTAAATGTTTTTCCTTCACACTATTTCAGTAACAGTTTGGGTTTTTTCTTCTTTACATTTATGCATTTTCAAGTAATCTTTCTACAAATACCCATATACTTCTACGTCTCCAGCTGAAAAATTTGCCAATATTTAAAACTCAAAATTCCTGTAAAACTGAGGTAAGATACACCTGTTTTACAGTTTGGGAACTGAAACAAATATGCCTAAACCTGGTATACTCATAGGAATGCAATTCACATTCCAATTAATAGAAATTAGATCTCCAATAAACCTTTCAATATTTCACCTAAAGAAATAAAGCTGCTGACAGGAAGAACAGAAAATGCAAATGAGTTGTTGTGGGGTTTTGTATGCTTGCTTTCTCCTTTCTCTGAAGGAAGCAAGCTGGAGCAGTCACAGCTATTTTTGCCACTTTTGTTAGTGTAGGAAGCATTTCTCAATCTTTCTCAAGTTGAAGGAGCTGCACAAGTTCATAAACGTTACATTTTGCCTAACCTAATTAGCTTTTCTAAGAGCAGGAACAGGATCTACCAGGAAGGTTGCAGTGATATGCTGCAGTCAGTTATGTTAATTTGTTTAATCCTACCTTGATTTTCTGTGCTGGATTTGGTGCTCCACAGCCTAAAAATCTTGACCATACATGGACTGTCAGAGAAATCCTGGCCTTGCTGAAATCTTTGTGACATTAATCACTTGAGTGTGACTGTGTAACACCTGTCTGATCCTTACTCGTATTCAGCATCATAAGAAAGGGGGCTTTATAGTAGCTCTGATGTTTCTGCATTTAGCCCTGGCCAAGGAAGTGCCTTAGACTGTGCATAATAAAAATTAGTTTTCTAAATTGTTTAATAATTTCATAAAATGCAAATGGTGTTATGACAAAGGTTTTAATTAGTTCTTGTTTTAATTTGACTGCTTTATCCAGCTCTGTTATTACTTAGCCTTGGACATTACCTTAATTCTGGTGGAACTGTTTTTTAGTCATAATGCTTCCCATAGAAAAGGCTACATTGTGTATTCAGTTGGTGTACAAACTATCTGGATAAAGGTATAGATTACAGAATCACAGAATGAGAAAAGCAACTAGGTTGGAAAAGACCTCTGAGATCACCAAGTTCAACCTAGGACCTAACAGCACCTTGTTCAGCTAAACCAAGGCACCAAGTGCCACATCCAGTCTTAAACACTTCCAGGGGTGGCGACTTCACCACCTCCCTGGGCAACCCATTTCAATGCCCAGTCACTGTTTCTGTGAAGAAATTCTTACCAATGTCCAGCCTAAACTTCCCCTGGTGCAGCTTAAGGCTGTGTCTTCTTGTCCTCTTGCTGGTTGCCCGGGAGGAGACACCAACCCCCACCTGGCCACAACCTCCTTTCAGGGTTTTGTAGAGAGTGATAACGTCTCCCCTGAGCCTTCTCTTTTCCAGGCTAAATAACCCCAGCTCCCTCAGCCTCTCCTCACAGGATTTGTGTTCCAGACCCCTCACCAGCCTTATTGCTCTCCTCTGGACACGCTCCAGCATCCCAACATCCTTCCTAAACTGGGGGGGCCCAGAACTGGACACAGCACTAAAGGTGCGGCCTCAGCAGTGCCAAGTACAGGGGAAGAATGGCTTCCCTGGTCCTGCTGACCACACTGTTCCTAATGCCTGATAATGGTACCCTGTGCAGAAATTAATAATTTTATTTTCTTTTCCCTCTTGGTTCCTGCGTAACTCAGGCTTAAGTCAGAGTAGGAGAAACTCACATAGACCAAGGATGCAGATATTTTTGTCTTCTTGGAAATGCCCGGTTTGTAGAGATATCTCAGAGTTCACTGTGAATTTCTAGAGTCTTTTTAGCCTTTGTTATCTATACTGTAGCTTGGCAGGAACTGAATATTTGTCTTTAAAATCTAAATCAGTAATACTGTGCTAATTGCAGGTTTTTCTGATGAACTGTTAGGCACAATGTTTCACTACCGTGCTATTGCTTTTCTGATGATGTTGTGAATAAGAACTAAACAGAGCATGCACTCTGAGAAAATTCTCTGAGCATCAGTCCATCCTCCAAGAAGTAAATATAAAAGAATGAGACTTTTTTTCACTTATGGTGAGATTGAATTAGTCTCAAACATCAGTGTGAACAATTCATTATTACATCTCTACCCCTGTCAAGCTCTTATTGCTTAACTTCTTCCAATCTCTTCTCATTATTTCCAAAATCTTACACATTTCCATGCTTTTCAGTATTTAATGTTGCCCACTCCTGTTTATCATAAGAATCTCAGAAGGAATGCTGTTTCCTAATGACCTCAAGGAACAGACAAGTTTTGTTCTCCCATTCATTTTATCCGTCTCAATATTTACATTTTTTTCAGCATGGTTAAAAACATAAGCACACACACACATGTACATTCTATCTCTTTCTATGTCTTGGGTTTTCTGATGGCCTTCCTTTTCCCTTCCACGTAGTTATTTGATGCATATTGGCCTTGGGCTAGAAAAAAAAAAAGGGAGTTTTTTTGGTTAAAACACCAGATTGGTGTAACTCTGAGCAAGCCACTCACTGCAATAGCAGCTTTGGTTTACTGAGATACTTATAAGCAAATAGCACTTCATACTTCACATTTGCTGAATGTAAACTCTGACTACAAGAATAATGCTGTTATTAGAATTAAAAAAAAAATTAGCTTAACATTTTCTTTTTAAGGAAATTAGTATTATTAAGAAGATATCAATATATTTCTATTCATTAAAAACAATATTCTCCTGCACTCCTGCCAGACAGGTATTAATTCCAGCAAAAGAATAAAAAATAAGAACCTCTAGGTGTTTGGGCAATGCATCTATTTCTCAGTCAAGGCTCTCAGTGTATTCCATTTACACAAGAGAAAACCCTTCAATTATAAGATCCTTAATTTACCCAGGAAATTTCATAAGGAAAGTGATTAATTACTTTAAGCAATCAGTTTTACAGTTAATCACAGTTGTTTATTTAAACTGAGAAAGCAAAAGGGGATCTTATGAATAAAATATAAAAGAAAAAATTAAAAACAGGTTTTAGTTTAGTAAATATGAAGTTGGCATTGAAATATTTCTTCAAATAGACAAATCTTGTTAAGATTATATCTCATTAACTATTAATGTATGGAATACATGAGCTTGGAATATAGGCTTTGGCACAAAGTACAAGCAAAGTTTCTGTTGAAATGGCCCATTGCTACAAATTTCTGCATATTTTTATTCCATTCAATCCACCCTAACAACCAGAAACACTGCACGTGGAAACAGAAAACCAGAACTGAGATGTGATTAGGCATCCTTGACTTGTATTCAGTGACCCATTGTTTTTTTATACCGCCCAAAACAGAAATGGGAAAGACTTAAGCTTCCTGGGAGAACCATGACCTTCAAGTGGGAGATATGATCTGCATCCACTGAAGAATGGAGCATTTTCTGTAGCTCTCAAACCAGTACGTTTGTCAGAGTTTGCATACTAGAGCAGGCTAACACAAGCAGACAGAAGAAAGCCATAATTTTGCTGCCTTGTGCTCAGGTCACTCAAGAACTTTGTGTTACAAACACACCCATAGTAATTTCACTGTGAAAACCCAAGGCACCTATGGTGTTGTATCCAACAATGCAAATAGGCTCTCTGTTTCAGAAGTCCTATACAGTACTTAAGTGCCTAAATTCTCCTTGAGGCCTAGCCTGAGTAATGTTTGAGTGAAGTATTCTAGACACTGTGAAGAAAATGTGAAAGAAATTTTGAAGGCCTCACACTCTGACCCTCAGATTCTCAATCTGTCCACGATTTTATCTGAAGTGGCTGAGTAGTTCATGCCATACAGGCTATATTTGCTATTATTACTACTAATGGGCCAGAGACCTGTGTGGCTGGACACAGAATAAAACTGTGTACTCCTCAGCACCAAAATTAAAATTTTATAATTACTAGTTCTTACTGGAACAGAGGTATCAGGAACACTGGCTCTTTTCTGAGAGCTTGATAGCTGTTTACATTCAGTAATATGCAGGATAAAATATAGTTTCAGTTGTATGTAGAAGCGCTGCACAAGGGAAAATTTGAATAAATGTTCTAGATTAGGGAAAATAACACTCTTGGTTACCCAGATGGTGCTTATGCATCTTAGATTGAACACATAGGGCACTTGTTTTAGGAGATAACAGAAAGGAATGACACTATTTACAGTGGTAGATGATGTTGCCTTTCTGCTGCAGTGGTGTCCTGCTCGTAAAGCATTCTGAGTGTCTTGTTAAAGCAGTTAAGTTTCAGCTGAGAGGCATCTTGGTGGTGGTATGGGCATTTGTCCTCCTGTAGCTCTGATAGACGTATAATGTTTGGCCATTAATTAAAAATTTCATCTACAGTTCAGTTGTGTCAATTGATGGGATTTCTTTCAGGCACTGTGGACTCCAAAGATTTTTTCTTTTAGTAAGAATTGATTATCCCTCTAGTTTTTCCTAGAAGGAGATATTCACATTTAAAACCTTTCTTACCAGAATGGATATCTCCTCTAAGGAATACTTTTCTGTTTTTGTATTGACTCAGCCCCTGAGGCTAACACATCTGTTTGGAACTACAGCATGAGTAGGTTTGTAGGCTCAGTTTAAACATCAGGTATGAATGATGGGTTACGATAATGGAGAGGGTGGCAAAAGGATAAAAAAAATGTGAAAGCTATTAAACTTCTTGCACTAATGATGGCCTTAGTCCCTAAAAGAAAAGGAAAACTTCCTTAGCAGCAAAACCTCAGGTGTAGCTGACATATAATAGTTTCTGAAAGTTTTATTTCAGTTTGCAGTTGTAGTTTGAAAAGGTAACAGGGACAGTAACAGACTGACAGTAACAGACAGACAAGTAGGGGGACAGTGGGAGATCACATTGATCATGTTCTGCTGTGGAAACAGAGATATGAGAAGATCATGTATCTAAAAAGGGAATGATCAATAAAGGTTTTTCTTCGGATGTTGTGGCAACTGGCTAAGTGTTGTGAAATGTGGGCAAGTCCAGAAGAATGAATTAGGGATGCATTGGCAATTGGAACTGTTGATAAGGAACTGTCATTAAGGTCCACAGTACAATCTGATATCAGAAGAAATTATTACTATAACTTGTCACAGTTCATTAGCAAGCAAGATACTGAGTGGGCATGAGGGTGGATATATTTGCTCACAGTCCAAAAGAAAGAAGAAAAAAAGTGGTGTTACATAAAGAAAATGGAGGTAACAGTGCAGCGTTGCTGCATAAGAAACAAACGTGTTTTTATCTACACAGCAGAAAGGGGGAAAATTCCAGTGCACAAAAGAGCATAAATCAACAAAGTTGTTCTTTGTCAGTCAAAATACAGGGGAAAGGGCACTTTAAAGCTTTAAATTATATATGAAGAATTGTATGAGACTACAGCAGCAGGGCTGACTACAAAATGCCACGATTAAAATCATGATGCTGCAATCTCCATTTGACTTCACTGGACCTATGATAGTTTACACAGTCTGAAGTCTGACATTTTACATGGTGTTCTGAAACCTACCCCAGAATTTCAAACAGCCTTACAGGAGCACACATTCACCACTTTTATTCCCGTGTCCCACACACCTTTCACAGACCTGTAAAACTTCGTGCTAACTGAAGATTTGCCACTCCCCCACACATCTCTGATGCCTTTTACATCACCTCTGCACCATAAATATTTAACAGAATTGTGACTGGAGGGATCCAAGAACAGGAATAATTAACAAGGTTCTCATAGGAGAAGACAAAAGTACAGAACATATTTCAAAAGATCGATTTCTATGAAAAATGAGAAAATTATACAGTACATTGCTAGGTAAACAAAAATACAAGGAAAACATCATGCTTCTTTGTTAGCAAGGACTTTATCAGCAGATTTCAAGATTATAGTAATCAAAGCACATCTCTCTCAGATTCATCAAATCTATGTGCAGTTATTTCAGATCAGAACAGAATAGTAACTCTGTCCATACAAATTTCTAATAAAATAAGTAATTGTTATCTAGTTAACAAGACACCTCCTCTTATTAAATGTTTCTTGGGAATTAAATCCCTAAATTCCAGAAAGTTTCTGATGATTTATGCTACTAAATAGGAGGTTTCAGGTTTTATTTTGCCTTCTCATGAACATATTTTTAATCTAGTTGTTACTGGGTTAAACATTACTTATACGAGTGTGTGTAATCTAAATATGAAATGCAGATGCAATTGAATGTATAGCATGAACGTGTGCACTTTATATATTTTTTGCTTCCAAGCAATAACTGTGTCAAGAAAGAAGCATGATTTTGAAAATTAACTTTGCACAAAGGTGTGATTTTGTGAAGAATGTGATCTTAATCTGATGAATTTAAATCCTTTGATCTGGTAAAATGCCTGTAAGCAGTAAGTTACTTCATCAAAAATCTGAGTTCAGTTAAGCATCTCTTTCACTTCAGTACCTTTGATGAGACTTGAGATTCATGTGGTAATGGGAATTAGCTAGTCCAGACTATGCTTTCCAAACTTGCAGAAAACAGACTCTCTGATGTGATGGAAGCATGTTTGGGTTCCTAACCGGTCCACAATTGCAATCAAGTACAGAAACCCCAAGCTGACAGAATTGTGGTTTTGTCCTTGGCTTTGGCTGAACAGATGTGAAGTCTACCTTATAGTGCATTACAGAGGTATTTCTGAATTATTTAATATTTTTGTGTGTTTTAACACTGGGAAGGCAGAGTTTAGTCATTAATTCTGTTCGGTTTCTGTAAGTTATCTATACCCATATCATGGGTCAGATATGTTACAAAACTTGTCTAATCAGCAGGGGTGGAATTCTTAGCATTAACATTACATTCTGAGAAAATGCTACGTTGGTTTCAGACTACAAAGGTATTAAGAATATGATGTAAGTCTATTTATTCTGTTTAAGTGAATTTTGTCAGGTGATTGAAATCACAGGCAGTACTGTATGATGGCAGTGTCTTAAAAGACATTTTATATAGGGTTTTGTGCCTTAAAATGGATGATAAGGGATTTTAATCAGTCACACCAACCTGGATTAAGGCAGGAATCTACAAGGGTGCTCCAGGTTTGTGCATCCAAAGAAAAACTCATGAAAATTTAATTACAGCTTTTCTTGAGGACAGGTTGCTGGTTTTATTTATTTATTAATTTATCTAGGTTTAAGAACTCCACACCAAAGAGTGCCCATCCAGTACTCTGAGGCCCCATGACAGACACTTGAAACAGAATAAAAGTGATTAACACAATTAATCACTGTTACATCAGCAGCACCAGAGATGTAGGAGTTACCTTGTTTGACTTTTAAAGTTTCTTAATAAAAGGATATCTGTTGTGACAAACTTTCTGTTACTGGTCATTCACCTTTTTCACCTTTTTACTGCTTACACTTAAATTGCTATTTTCAAGTAAAGAAAACAACATTTCAAGCATGGAAACTATTGTCAGTGTTCTCCATTAGGCTGTGGATGCTCTTCACTGTGTGAGATGTAAAGGGCATAATTATACAATTTATATTCTTTCTGGACCCAAATTAGCTGGTGACTTGAGGTAAAACGTGGATGAGCATCCCATAACCAGACTGATGTCGCAAACGAGATAGCTAAAAAGTGCCTGTGGTTATCTTGAAATGAATTTATATTAGAATTGTGTCCAATATACTACATTACATGGTGAAGACGCTCAGGGCAAATAGAAAATGATGGGGTTCTTTTATTGTCCATAGCCTTTGTTCAAGTGTTCTTAGTAATGTTATTTATATTTATTTTTTGTTTTATAAAAATGAACTTTTGAGAGTGATATTTCAAACTGCTTATAACCTGTTCTTTCCTAACAGAGTTAGTCTACATTTTAAAAGTACAGGACCATGTCTGATGGGGTCTTTTAGTTCTGAGTCCTTTTCATTGTCCCTATGTTCAGTCAAACTCTGTTGTTCATCATTCATGTCATATTGGCTATAGCTATAATTACCTACTTGATCGTATTTGCAGTTTCCCAAGATGCAAGTCAACTGCTCGTACTTGTGCTCTCAATTTCCTTTCCATAATGCTAATGGGGCTATTTATTGTCTTAGGATCTTTTTTTTCTTGTATGACTGAATTGTGATCAAGCCAAACAGTTTAAAGTCATGGAGATCAGGGAATTATTTTGACCACTGTTTATCTATAACGACTGTTTGTAATTTTAAACTTCCTTCCTTTAAAAACTTTACTATACAAACCATGGTTTTTACATGATGAAAAAACATGGATAATTTTTCCATGTATGCCTGAGTTTAATTTTACACATCAGACTTGTTGGTTCATTCAAAGTATTTTCTTTTACCCTTTTCATTTTACTTAGTTACAAATGTTCAAACAGCATTTGGGACAGAGTGTGATGGTTTAGCTTCACGAAGCTACTCCAAATGAGTAAATTAGATGCTTACCAAATACAATATTAAAGTAAATTGAACATAAAAGATATTAAAAATGTTAACATTTTCTACCTGAAATTGAAAGACATTAATTAAAATCAGATTAGATGTATGTGCATTATACTAATATACAAAGTAAAATTATTTTAAAAAAGCTTTGGAACTTTTTGGTATGTCTACATTATTCTAGTCAAAGTTAAAATAATTTAGACAGCTCTCCTTCAACAGTTCAAGAATATCAGAGCATAAGAGCTTCTTTCTGAAGGTGATAATATTTTTTATCAAAAAAGAGCTGCACTCTTCCATTTGGAGGCTTATATGAGAGATCTAAGTGTCTTCATGCTGTCCACACTATTTCATCTTACTGGTAAAAGTGGCTTGGCTTCATAAAGGGCAGGGAACTAAAATAAAAAGTATTTTAGTAGATCTTGAATTATTTCTATATGAGCTAACCTGGACCAGGGCAGTTTGTCACAGTTTCTTATAGCATCTGCTGCTTTTATTCATCTTGCTACTGACAGTGCATCACTGTACTTTGGACCACTGACTTTTTTTCTTTTTATTTGGATTTCTAAGTATTTCTGCCTTTGAAAAAAATCATGAGAATTTTTTAAATGAATCTGATTAGTCAGTATTTGTCATAGAGCATTCACCAGAAGACCACCAATTCTTTGTACAGCTGTCTGCCCGATTCACTCAAATTTACATTTGTCTAATAGCAACAGGACATAGTGCTGCTTCTGAAAATTTTTGATTAATCATTTTAACAATGTTGAAAACTCAATATCAGTATTTTTGCCAGGTTTTATAGAGGATCTTTCTTCTTAGAAAAATGATAAAAAAAGAAATTTCACTTTTCTTAAGTCATGTGCAATCGTATGACCAATCCGCAATCTCAGTGCTGCCTAACATTCTTACTTCCTGTGTTCATTTCATGGCCTTGTTCATGTTTGAGGAGGATGAGGAATAGCAGAGGAAAGAGGAGGAAAATAATTTCTTATATAAACAAGCACTGGTATATTAAAAAGAAAAATGAATCTTCTAATTTGGTGTAGTTCTATGTGATTCTCGTGTTGAATTATACAGCACTTAAATGTGTATTAGGTAAATACATAACCTAAAAAGAAAAAATATAAACATCCAATTTCATTGCTTGATTCACTGATTTTTATATTTTTCGGAAATAACAATGGTATTAGTGAAATCATATCAGAAATATGATAAAAACATTAAAATCCTTTAATAGACAGAAGTAAGGCTAAGAATAAAGCTCACAAAGGTAGAAATAATATATTGTAATGAAAAAATCTCATTCTTCAAGGGAAGAAAATGAAGCCCAAAATCAGAACGATTCTTTTTTTGTAATGATGTCTGTTCTTTTCCCTTGCTACTGCTAAGCCACGAAGTAAGTGTGTGGAAAATGAAATTAACTCTGACATACCCATCTCGTATCATCTAAATATAGGTTGACATGAAATAGCTGATAGAATCAATTGAATCAATAGTCTCTTTAGAAAAGCAGCGAAATAAAACCGAGGCGATGAATTATGAAAAGGATTAGCAGTATTGAAGGATAAGGCCTATTTCTCACTGAAGTCTGAAAAGGCTTCATTGCGTCTTTCATCTGCTTATTTTGCAGATGTTTATATTTATGCTCACTATGAGGGAAAACTCCCAGTTAATTAGAATTTCTATATCAGTTTCAAGAGAGAGAATTCATAGTAAAAGAAACAGCAGTTCACACTGAGATGCTGCAGTGATCGGCATCAGCACGAACCACAAATAGGTGTAAGATTCTACAAGGAGATTCTATCTATTCCTTCTCCTTTCCTGCCCTGTAGTAGTCCTCCAAGCTACTTGGTCATCTCACCTCAGTCTGTTGTTTCACAAGCACGGTGTTTGAAGCACAAAATGAAAGCAAAAATGTAGGTTGTAAAAAGTGTACACAATATTATGGTATTTTTCCTAGCTAGTTCATCATCAGAAGAAAAACACCCTTGAACTGTCTAGTCAAAAAGGAATAGGTAGAAAGGAACATTGTGTCAGAATTCAATAGCCTAAGTTACAATTCACCACTTAAAAAATAATGCTTCAATTTTTTTTTCTAGACAAATATTTGAGTAAATTTTCACACTTTCATATGTTATGGTGAATACATTCTTTCTAGATTTTAACTGCTGCACTATACACACATTCTGTAAGGTTACTCCTTAATATTACTCTTTTTCTTACCTCATTTGACCCATTTTTCTACAGTTACTTTCTTTTAGATGAGATCTGTTTCAATGCAGAGGAAAACTACTGCTAAAAACAGTCTAAAAACCATAATTCTGAATATGCTTATGATGTTTTTCTGTATTTTAGCAGTAAGGCTGTTTATAGTCTTTAAAACCTGATTTGTTCTGAAAAGTTTATGTATTTCAGGAAAGTGGAAATGAACAGAAGTCCTTCTTAAAGTCTGATCTCCATGTTAATTTTTGTGTAAAGTCTAGCTGAAAATATCGTGCCATTTTGACCATGAAACAAAGGACGTTTTCATAGTTGTCTGAAGTGCTTAATAATTCTTGCCTCCCCTGTGAAATTAAGCTGATCTGACTCGGGCTGAGGAAGAGATCGAGTGTTTCGTTATTCTGAGTGACGGTACAGTCGTCCCTTGCAGAGAGCCAGGCAGGAGTGGACAAAGAAGGAAGCAAACTTAGGAGCTGCTCTGCTCACCACTGTTACAAGACTGCTCACAGTGGATTTTTTTTTTTTTCTCTTTTATACAGTTCAACTTGTTTTCTTTTAGAGTTTTTATGTGTGTAATATCCTGAACAAATCAAAATGTACGTTCAAGTTGTGTTAAACGTATAGGAAGCTTTACTGTTTTATTACCATTTTATTGCAAAAAACAAGCAAAACAGCCCAAACATCCAGTAATACTCGTGGTTCCCTTTTCACACATGCTAAAGGAACATTTATTTGTAACACAAAATCCAGAGACAATGACAACAAGCACTTTTTTTTCCCAAAGGCTGTGGCACAGATGATGTCTGCTATTATTAAGATCTAGCTGTAACTCATCCATCTGTTATCTTCTTGTGTGTGCCATATCAGGTTATTCATAACTAAAGGCTGAATTAAAAAAAAAAAGTCTTTTTGCTTCTTTACAATAACCTTCCACAGGACGTAGGACAATGACCACAGGACACTCTGTTTATTAGTGTCTTCTATTTTTTGAAGATGAGAAGTTTTGTACACGTCTGTGCCCTTTCATTTAGAGAAGCAGCCTTGTACTTCCAATGGATTTTTGCACTTACTGAGTCCTGAGAGAATTGAGTCAAAATGAAGCAGCTTGCTTAATGTCTGTAAGATACATCCTTTAAAATTCATTTTAGTAACTTTGAATTAAATTTATCTCAGGCATCTGAAGAAGGAGGGAAAAAACAAAAAAAACCCAAACCAAGTCATGAGAAACAAGCCACAACCTTCCAACATATTTTGCATCCAATTCAGGCAGATGTTTGACCTTAAGACATGTAAAACAGATGGATTTGATCTGCTCTTGGTCTCCCTGTAATTTTATCTGGGGAGATGAGAGAAGCTCATCAGAAATTTAGCAAATTATGGGAACTAGGTAGCTAAAAGCAAACTGCTGGAGAATATTGTAATATACATATCTAAAACTAAATATGCATTTTCACCAATTGTACAAATTCTACTTAAACATAGACATGATAACAGCTTGTGTTTAAATGGATGTGATAAGCCTATCAGGATATTATAAAAATACTTCTAATGATGGATGTGATTTTTTAAAATTTGTTTACAAATCTAAGACTAGAGTCTAGTTTTAGACTAGACTGAAGAAGAACTAAAGTCTTTCCTTCCATTTTGCAGTGCACTGGATATGTTATTTAATTTCAACATGTGCTTTATTACCTTAACAAAGAGCAACTGTAGTAAACACTCAGTTGAACCTGGCAGCCTGTCAGTTGAATCATGTGCAGGGCAAAATCTGAAGCATCTTAATTAATTCTCCCAAATCAATTGTTGCGGTGTCTTAAAGCTGCACTGTCTACTTTAGGCATCCACTTTGCCACTGTTGGGGGTAAGGATGAAGATTTTTTCCTCCTTCTAACTTTCAGTGATCCAATACAAAGAATGAAAAGAAGTATTTTTTTCCCTTTGATACATATGTTTGAAAACTAATTGTTGTTCTAGACCATCAAAATATTTTTAATACAACTTTTGGGTTGTATTTTATTTATGTAATAGCAGCAATAGAGAAACTTGGAAAACAAATGAAAAGCACTATAAAAGGTGAGAAGAGAATTGCCTTTTTTTTGGCACAAGAGACAAGAATGGTACACAGACCATGAAAGTTGCCAGCAGAGCCCAACTGTTAAGCAACAGAGTAAATCAGGCACTGTAGAGTTCCAATGATCGCAGGAAAAGCAAACACTGAGAAGGGGCGAATAAAGGCAGGAAGGTCATTTTCACCTCAAAGGTCTAACAGAGCTCCTTTTCTTTATAAACTGCTCTTAAGCTGGTCTTTCCTGCACAGGAGTGTGATTGATCAGTCAACCTAAAACGGACCCAGTCTTTGCATTGCTGGCTGTGTCTGGTCAGACCCCTGAAACTTCAAGGGCGATATCCTCGTGGGTGCAACCCTTTGTTGGAGCATGGCTCCTGACAGATTTCACTATTGGATCTTTTCAATACTTGTTCACATGCACAGATGCTACCTACCTTGGGACTCTGAGGAGCTAGGAATTTCAGGTCTTTGGTTCACTTCTTTGGATAGAAGTTGTTTTTAAAAAGAGTGGAAATTCAGTCTTCAGCACAGATACCTTACTTAATACAAGTGAGAGATCTTTGAAATACACAGGTCCTGAGGAAACATTGTTTTTCTAGCAAACCCATTTCTCTTACTACTCCAGTGTCTATTATTTTCAGATCCTGCATTTACAATAAGCGTTAATGTGTGTGTCCTGGTTTTCACCCAGGAGAGAGTTAATTTTTTGATATAGCCATGAGAAAGAAAAGCCGGAAGCCCTGTGGATTTGTCTATGTTGTTATTTCATACCACCTCAGGTCACCATGCAGAGAGTGGAAGTGAGGAATTCTTGCTTCGGGAAGCAGGTGGCCATGGTTTGCGGTCAGGGAAACACATGGGTACATATTAAGACAATAAATGTTCTTTCTAATGTAAAAAGCACACTGGAGTCTGGAATCAGGCCCACAATGGCAGGATCTTGAGGAGTTTCAGAGCTTCACTTCTAAGACTGTCTAGTTCTTTTATTCTGACACCTGTTATCTACAGCAAACACTTCCAATGTCAAAAGTATACAAGATTCCGCATTGTCAAGACTTTACTACTGGCCTTTGTAAGCTTTTCTTGGCATGGACTTTAGGCTGTTAATTATCATGAAGAATTGTACTCAACAAGCACTTTTTATTAAAATTTAAAAAAAAAAAAACAAACAAAAAAACATAGAAAAATCAGCTCTACTTGATCAAGTCACAGTGAAGATCCAATCAAAAAATTTCAGTGCAGAAGAGAGTGAACTGAACCTAAGTGTATAATTACAGTGCAGTGCGTATCTGAAGCTCAAGAAACCTGATAGTTGCTTTTAGAATTAGATTCCCCATCTTAATACCTACCAAATTTAAAAGACATATTATTGCTTTTTGTATGAAAAATAGTAGCAAGGAAAAAATATGTGTTTGTGGTCTCCCCAATGGAGAAAAAAGTAATAATAGAGTACAGCCCTTTTCTATTGAACTGTCTGAAGCAGTAAATATTTCTAAAACCATGGATATATTTATTTAACTTTTTTTCTGCCTTTCAACAGAAAAGAAATTCCTATTGAAGATTGTGAATAGTAGTTTTACAAATTCTACTCTAGAGCACATATCATTCTACATATTCACGACCTTCTAATTCTCTTTGCAAATGACTATAATTCACAAGTGCTTCAAGCAAACATAGAAGTAAAAATGTGTCTTTATATATACACATATAAATATCTATATATATATGTTATCTGTACAATGAAGCATGCAATTGTAGTTTTCACTGCAAAAGTGTGGAACTTTTTTTCTTCTATTGCATGCCTTTTTCCTTTCATCATAAGCTATGATGACGTGTACTTATCCTGGACCACGCTCTCAGGAAATGGTGACCAGAAAAAGAGTGGTGCAGCTGGAAGTGGAAATGCCTGTAGGTAACTCTGGTTTTGCTAAGCCATAGTTGAGGCAAACTATTCCCATAATGATTTAGAATGAAACTAGTTTGACTACTGGTCATTTTGTTCAGATCTAGAAAACATTACCATCTTTTTACTGAAATAACAAAACAGTTGCTTCATTCAGTCAATTAAATGAGATTCCAGCTCATATGGTTTAATACTGAGCTTATTTTTAGATGTTTACAAGACAATTAGAAATTGTCTCAGCCTAGATGATCTGGAGCAGCTGCTTGCACGTATCTGGCAGTAATAAAAATTGGAAGCTGTATAAGTTTATAGGAAAAAGGCTTGAGTAAATGAAAGGTGAAATTAAATGAGTATTGTTTAGATTGTATCCAGTATATTGAAGTGTGTAAAGATGGATTAGCACTGTTTGTTACTAGTCTCTCTTCATATTATTTGACATTTTGATAGAAAATGCTTTTTCAGAGTCTTAAATTGCAAAGATAATCATTTAATGATGAGATACTGAAGGATATTTTAGAAAAAAAGATAAATATTTGAAATATTTCCAATAAGAATGTGTATTTCTAAATTTTTCATAGAGCTGAAAAAGTTTCTGTTAAACAATAATTTTAATTAAAATACACTACAATAAAATGAGAAAGGCCATATACATATGCATGCTTTTAAAATAGAAATGAATTTGTATATACTTTAAAATGAGCCTAAAAAAGACAATTATTCACTCATCTAAAATATTTAGAAGAATAAAAATTAATATCTGAAAAGATTTTTTAAGCAGTCTTTCTTTCGTAGGTAATTTTTAGGCATTTGCTGAATCAGTAGTGACAGGAGGAAAAACTGAACAGACCAGCTCCATTGAAAGTGCAGATTTCCTCTCTCTTTTCTAGGTACATTTTTCCCCCCTCTACAGCAATACCCAGCTCTTTTCTGAGGCTGCAGTGGCTTCTATTGCAGAGAATTCTCCACAGTGAAAGATGTAGCCCTCCCGTCTATCTGTGTGGAAAATTCAGATAAATTTCCTGATCAGCTGTCACTCTTCATCTCCCATTGCCTAACACAGAATCCTCGGAGAAGATGGAGCACAATGTGTGCGGTTTTGGGGGATGCACTTTGTGAGCTCTGTGACAGCAAATTGAGGTAGTTAAGTACAGCCGTGAATAGTGCTGGATTGTAAATAAACTTGGAGTTGTCTGAAGTACCTAAGGCATGCATGGGGGTGGTTGTATGGTAAACAGACACGACTCAGGGCTATTAAACATGGTTACCAGTTCTTCTTCATGCTAAGGGGTGTCCAGAGAGAATCCATCTGAATACTGATAGTTCTATGCCACTGTTGCTAGCGGTGGTTGGAAACAGGACCTGTGTGCACTCCCAGTCTCACACCTCTGAACAGCATCCGTGTCAGTTCTGCCCTGCCTCATGAACTCAGACTGAACTGCAGAGCTGGAGTGCCCAGCCTGATGTGCTCATTGCCTTGGCTTGGGTTCATGCTGCTGAATATGACACCAACAACAGCAGTCCTGTCGGTGTGCCTGCCCTCCCTGGCTTCTGAGAAACCTGCAATATCTTAGGGATTTGCTCCTTTTCACGGCTGATTTCAAGGCAAAAAAAAATTCCTTTCCCTGGATTAAGGTTTATGTAGAGTGATGCCTTCACCACCTAGTAATTTTTGCATGTGTAAGACTCTAGTCTTGAAGACAAGACTTCAAGACAGTGTGCATCACTCATAATGATAACACCATTAAACATAAATATCCAGATAAAAAAAGCTAGTCATTAAACCCTCAAAATATTTTATCATTTTACAATAAACCTAACAGCTGTGTGTGCCTGTCCTTGGTTGTCTGCCTGTGGCTTTTATTTCCCAATTGAAACTAAAACCAGGATAGCTTTCAGTAGTATCTGAGATTTTATAATACACTAGACTTTACATCAGCACATTTCTGTATTCTGAATTGCATCCTCATGCTCCTTCAGTCCAAGCAGTTCTATTTGAGGAACAGAGGTGATCAGCTTATGTCTTCCTAGTGCATAAGATTAAGCAAAGTAAACCATTAATCAAATAGATATGCAAATTAGAAATAATAATATGAGGTGTTAGATAACACAATCTGCATGCAATAGCAGCTGGATCTCTCAGGAAATTAATTTAGCAAAAAGTCCATATTTAACAGACTGCATGGTGGCATTAAGAATGAAAATCTAGCCTATTAATCATGCAAGAAATTGCAATTAAATTGTATTTGTTAATTTCATAGTGAAGAGTTTTTAAATTAAAGCATTAACCATTTTCTTGAACTTCTATTTCTAGGCAATTGTAATTCAGAGGCAAGTGAAAGACAGTTTTTATGGGTTAAAAAAATATTTTCCATACAATATATTTAATTTCTTGTGAATACTTTCTCCAAAAAAAAAAAGGCACAGACCTTAAATTATGTATCAGTTTGTTTCTCGCAATATTTTCCTCTTGGTTCCTTTGTTTATCTGTATCTCATCTACCCCAAGCAACGTGGTGCTTTTGTCTTCTATTTCAAATACTGAAAAATTAGGCTTTGTCCAGATTTTTATTCATTTGTGATGAAAGTATTTGATTTGTCTATGTCTATTTTTAACATATGAATAGAAAACCATAAAGGATACTTTATTTGCAAATGTAAGAGGACATCTGGTGCTAATTTTACCTATTCCTCTGCATTTTTTAAGGCATAAGGATTACTTTTAAAGTTTGCCACTGCAACATGAGCATTGCAAGTGTAAACTGAAAACTACTCTAAATTAAATTTCATCTTTGAATAAAAAGTGAAAGAAAAATTGGAGAATAAGCATCTATTCTCAGCATTTCTTTTGAAATATTTAATGTTATCACTGCTATCAAGTAAGTTGCCTTCAGTCTTTAGGGAGACCTCTGAAAGTCCATCCCTACTAACTGGAGATAAGATTACACAGATAAGACCTGAGATATCAACATTTCTTATGAGGGATTAATTCAGTGGATGATCTTCAAGGAACTTTTCTATATTTTAAAATTTATTGATTAGATAATATACTCATTATTAGTCAGTGAATTTAGACTTTACAAACTTTAGTTGCCTTGAAATTATGAGTCTAATCCAAGCAACATATGATATAATTTTAGATAATACCTCAAGAGACAGATTCTTTCCTTGACAGTGCTCTAACGTTCTACACCTTTATTTTAGGGTGGGAGAAATTGTGAGGTGCTCTTTTCTCTAAGAAAAGGAATGAAAATAAGGTGCTTAAGTGTCTAGATAGCAGAAATTAGATGAGCTTTTTCCATTAAGAAAAATATTTAAAATATCATTTTCAAGGCCAGAGTCTGGCCTTCTGTATTAATTTCAGGTTTACTTTGGTTTGTCTCCAGTTTTACCTCAACTAATTTCAGTGCTACCTTGGAAACCCATGCATCTTCTACATACTAATGGAATCTGATGAGGGGAAAAGAAAATCTCATCAAATTGCAGTAGTAAGGTGACACTTCACTACAAAATTGAATTTTAATATAGTGTATGAAGTTCTAGTCTTACATAAATATAATGAGTGTAACTATATGTCCATCTTATGAGGGTTTTCTATACTTGCCTTCCAAAACAGTTGCTAAATCTTTGCAATTTTTATCAGTTATAATATTAAGAAGTCCAGTCTTATTTGTGTAATAAAATATGTTTCCTCCTATCCATCATGCTATTTTAAAACATGCTGGTTTTTTTAATTTGCTTTTTTGTAATGACAAGTATTAATACTGCAGAATTCCCAGAGCTCTAATTTCATACTTAAAAAGCAGAACTAAGTTACAACATGCATTTTTAAGGTAAATAATTTTGAAAGCTACACCTTACTTTCTTTCTTACAATACTTGTTAATGAGATTTAATTCAGAGCAACTGTTTATGAGTTAGTGACTTCTTGTTCTACTAACAGAATGTGAAGATTAGGTTTCATAACATTCTCAAATATCTTCTGGATGCTGTTTAAGGAGTATTCCCAATTTTCTCAGCGCCAACATAATTTACACATTTTTGTTATGCTAATAGGAATGTAGCATTATGCATTGTGTCCTTTATCCTGGCGTGTTTTGTTCCATGCATTGTGCTTGTCTTTCCAATCTGATAACAGAGTATATTAAAACATCTGTCCTTGTGTTACAAGTATTTGTTATTTGTAGGAGACAGGAAATAGAAATATGAAATTAATTTTCATTATGCATTGTACTTGCCCTTAAAAGAGGTTGCTAGATATTGCATGTTTTCTGTTTCAGAGTATGAAGTGAGATTATATCATATTACATTCATTAGAAATTCACTGTTAAAATGAAACTTGTGCTTGGAAAGAAGCACCCAGCGTTTGTTTTTCTGCATTAAAGAGTTAGGATTTCTCTGTCTCTCTGAAAGCAAGTACAGTCAGGATTTCAATCAATTTTAGCATATGTGACAATTGAAGTGTGTCACAAGTTATATGAAACAGCTCAGATAATGGTTTGCTTTATAGGATTAAATTTATGCATCAATTATATTTGTATGTGTTTGGAATGTTTTAGCATCAAAAAAGTTAAAACAAGTTTAGGTAGGCCACCATCAAGATTGTTTTGGCCAAAATAAAGAGTGTCTTTTTCTTTGTGATGCTTGTTTGTAAAGATTAATATCAGATGAGTTTCTGTTGTTATAATAGTTGAGAAACTTATTCAAGGCACAAATAAACCTAATAATACCTATGATAAAGGCTTTTATACTAGTCAAACTTTGCAGCCCTCCTCGAAAAACTGGTTCAGAGTGTTTCTGAATTGTGGGGGTTTTTGACTGTAAAGAAATTATTTAAGGTCAAATAATCAGTGGATTGATTGTGAGATTTAGAAGACTGTTGAAGTTTTCACGTTTCTCTTCAATTTGAGCTTTGATTTTTGTTTGTTTTATGGGTTTGGTTTTTTATCCTATGGCTTCTTTTCTTGAGATCCTAATGGTAAACTGGCTGTACTTATCCTATGAGGTTTTTCTTCCTGGTTTCTTTGTTTTGGTTTGGGTTTTTTTACCTGCAGAAGGAAATAGGTAAGATTGATTAGCTCACACGTGGCACCCTTTAAATCATTACAGCCTTCTTGAAATGAAGTTATGGACTGTGGGAAAAAACCAAAACTCTATCTCTTCTGTCAGAGAATATGAGAATTTTTTTTTTCTAGCAGAAAGAATTCGTTATCTCTCTCCCTCTTGTGACTTTAATTTCCATTTAGAATTTATATATGGCAGCAGAGCCATGTGAATACTTGCCTCACGGAAGTAGTCATGAAAGTGAAGTTGGTATTTCCCCCAAGAAGTTAATGATCAGATGAATGGATATCCAAGTCTTTTTCTAGTTAAGCCTTTTTGTCTAAGAGCTAAAATTTTAACTGTTAGGTGACTCCAAGAGATAGTTCAGAGTGTATCAACCCCAAAAATATGGAAGTAGAAACAATGACAGCTATCCTGCCTGATTGACAGTGCAAATTCTAGCACTAAAATGTTTTTAAATCTTCTAAAATTCCAAATTATCTAGACCTCTTTATTACATGATTTAATAAGTTTATTGCTTGGAATTTTGCTCTATGTCTTAATCCCTTCATGTACACCATGACACAATAGGAAGGATATCTTAGAAATCCTGTCATACTAACCTTTAATTCATTTAAGTGATGCTAATCATACTGCTGTGCTGTCCTGGGAAATGGCTTTGCTTAGGTATAGCTAAGGTTTCTCAAGTTTCTATACTAACCACTGTAGTGAGTTGACACTGACCAGATTCTGGCACCCACCAAAGCACCTCTCTCACTCCCCTCTGCAGCCGGACAGGAGAGAAAATTTAACAAAGGAATCATGGGTTGAGGTAATGACTGGGAGAGATCACTCATCAAACACCATCAAGGGCAAAACAGGTTCTAATTAGAGATATGAAGTGAATTTATTGCCAACAAAATCAGACCAGGAAAATGACATGTAAAATAAACTCTTAAAAACACCTTCCCCCCCCACCCCTTCTTCCTTCTCAGCTCTGCCTCCTCCTCCAGTGGGTCAGGGAGACAGGGAATGGGGGTAATGGTCAGTTCATCACCCATGGCTTCTCCTGCTGCTCGGGCAGAGGAGACCTTCCCCTGCTGCACCATGGGGTCCCTTCCATGGGTGACAGCTCTCCATGAACTTCTGTGTGAGCCCCTCCCACAGGCAGACAGTCCTCCCAAAACTGGTGCAATGGGGATCACTTCTCCACGGGGTGCAGTCCTCCAAGGGCAGGCTGCTCCAGCATGGGAGCAGGGCCCCTCTCTCCATGGGCCTCCTACAGAGTCACAGCCTCCTCCAGGCATCCACCTGCTCCATCATGGGGCTCCTCAAGAGGCTTCAGGTGGATCTTTGCATCCCCATGGATCTCCATGGGCTGCAGGGACACAGATGCTTCACCATGGTCTGCACCATGGGCTGCAGGGGAATCTCAGCTCCAGCAACTAAAACACCTCCTGCACCTCCTTCTACCCTGCCCTTGGTGTCTGCAGAGTTGTTCCTCTCACATGTTCTCACCCCACTCTTCTCTGGCAACAATTACAACTGCACAAATTTTTTTTGTTTTTCTCTCTTCTTGAATCTGTTATCACAGAGGTGCTACCACCATTTCTAATTGGCTGAACCTTAGTCAGCAGCACATCTGCCTTTGGAGCCACCAGGGATTGGCTCTGCCGGACACTGAGGGAGCTGCTGACAACTTCTCACAGAATTCACTTCTGTAGCAACCCCTGCTTCCTAAATGAGGCAATGCAAACCCAATACAACTACCATCACTAAAAATTCTTTGTCTGATAATATGGAAATAATCATATTCTGCCTAATATCAGTCTAGACTGTAATCTTTCTGTGAAATCTAAGGCAAGAAGTGGCAAGAGGAGACTAGAAAATAATATAGATTCTTGATTGCAATAAGTAATTCTTTCTGTTCTGTTTGAACAGCTTTTACACTAAAATCTTCTCATTGTACAGGCTTGTCAAACAGGGAGTGTTTGCTCCCTGTTATTCAGTTACAAGCCAGAACCTGAACTTACACTAATACACAATCTAACTAAATGTGGCCAGAGGACCTCAGTGTCCAGTTTATTCTGCAGTGCTTGTGCACTGCTGTGGGATGGTAAAGGACACTGGTCAATCTAATTTTCATTTGAAGTCAATGATTTATGAAGTCAAACAGCAAATTTGAGGCCAATCTGCAAAGAACTTCCTCCCAGGTACTGCTTAGGTCAAGGAGCTCTGCTCTCCTGGGAGCTCGTGAATTGAGCCTTGAGGCAGGAGTCAGGAAAGGCAGTAACAAAAGTTACCTTTAAAGTAACAATTAATCCCCTTTGGTTTGCAGTACCACCGGTGCCACTGGCTGGTGTTCATGTTCATATGTTAATGTGACCAGGGACAAAGGAGGAGGAAGCCCTTCCCAGCTCTACTGAGGTACCTGTCATGGTGTGTCCTGCTCCCCAAATCATACAAAAAAGTTAGCGTATTTGTTCTCTGCTGTCATGCGGAGATATGGATGAGAAGAAAAATCCCCTAGATCCAGCTGCCTCTTTATACATCTGTGAGATACTTTGTCAAAAACTCTTCTCGCAATGAGCTACAGGGAGAGTGGTTAGAGAGGAGCAAGGCTGAAATGCAGGGGATTGCTAAAGAGGGAGGAAATTGTGGAGTTAACTGTGGATGTAGAGGCACATTTACTAAAACTGTGTGTCAGGACTTAGAGAAGCACAATAAATTGCCTCAAACACTGACAAAGAAGGAAGTTCCTACAAGATAAGCTACCACAATGGGCACAGATGGCAAACAGGAAGGTGTTAATTTCAGGCCCACACGAAGGTGAAAGGTTTGGAATCAGCACACCAGACAAGATTACAGTGCAGACTGTGTGAAAAGTGCAGATGCAACACCAGGAAGATGCCAGGCCTGGTGAAGCAAATCTGGGTAACATCCAGAAAAAAATTCCCATAATGGAAAACTGTGATAAAGGAAGCAGCTGCTTACACACATGCCCTCCCAGGCTGTGGGAACAGCACATATGCCCTGTGGATGCCTGTGCCTTGCACTCTATAAACATGGTACTTCCAGGAGAGCCAGTGGGATGCTGCAGGAACGCATGTTGGTGGCTACCGTTCTACTTAATCTGTCTGTCTCTCCCTACTCCTCTGTCTCTATACCTCACATTTACTGTCAAATAAAATCTGTACTATTGACCTTGGCATGTAGTTTCGTTTGCACCTTCATTTGAGCAGAGGCATCTTATGAGAATTGGACCCTAGTATTATTTCAGAAGTGGGATCCTAATATTATTCCAGTGTATCTTAACATTGTGTTACCTGGTGTTCTGAATGAAACTGTTGTAACTAAAAGTATGGCTAACAATGTTTATTCACAGAATTAATTGGAAAAAAATCTGGTTTTAAGTAAGAAAAACTGCATAAATAAATCTAAGTGACATTTCAAATAAAAGAAATTGTTTCCTTACTCTGACATTTCCAGTTTACCTAATACTTTGTAACAATATTTCCTTAATATACTGTAGCACATTCTTATTGTCTCAGCTTTAAAGGTCAGATGTTTAACATGACTTGAGTTTTTTGTAGTCTTGATAGCATGAGAAAACATTTAATATATCATTAACAAAATATATTGAGTGCAAATGAATGAAGGAAGAAAGGAAGATAAAGATACTATCAAGACTGCAAATGGTGAATCTTCACTCAGCAAATGGTTAGCAGATACAGGTTTCAGACATGGAGTTTTAAGATAATAACAGTCTAGTACTATTAGTGATTGAAATACCAGAGAAAAATGTCACAATGCTTGATCATCATTTAGCAATTAACTGATTCAAATTTAAAATATCTAAGGAATATATAATCAGTCAAATAAAAAGTTATCTCATAATAATGTTGGGAGGGAGGAAAGGGTTAAAAACCAGAAGAAGTGGCAAGGAGGGAACAGTTCTTGCTCAAAGTGACCTTGCAGCCCAGAATGCTAAGAATGTAGGTGTGGGAAAACTCCATTTATTATGCCTAGTGTTGTTCATCGTCTGCATCTTCTGAGAATTAGAAATCCTGTGTGACATGCTTGAACCTCCTGCTGGGAGAGAGAGATCATAAAAGCACAGCCTTGTTATAAACTGCATGTGCATGAAGCCTGATGGATCCTGTGTCCCCACGTGTCTGTGCCTGCTGGGATGAACTGAGCCTGATGGAGCCTGTGTCCCTGTGTGTTTCTGCTGCCTGGGGTTGTTAGTCAGGTAATGAAATAAATCAACTCTTTGCATTTCAGATGGAGTTTGGTGGTCAGCCTGGTTAACTGTTTGTGTGAATTCACACAAAAAATTCCACTTGTGTGTTAATAAATGTAACAATCTATCAGCTTCTAGTTAAGACTACAGAAATTTTCTGGGAAATTACAGATTTGTATGCCTGCAATGTCAATGCAGCGTGTATGTTGCGCAGAGTGCTTCACTCCATGACAGAAAATGGGGGACCCAAGAGCCAGCTCCCTCCCAGCTGTGGTTATTTGATCAACCATTAACATTTGGGATATGAGGTTTCACTCATGGCAGGAAAATGCAGCTGCCAGAGAAACTAAGAACTGCCCTAAGGGTGGGCATAAAGCAGGAGGCTGACACGAAAATGGCTGAGGACTGAGACTGGCAAGAACAGAAGGATGGAAGAAAAGCTGCTTTCCTTTGCTTTGCACCTCTCTCCAAAATGCATCGTGCTTGGGACACAAAAAGGACTTGGTAGCCCTACTGAAGCGCTTTCTATTAGGTGTTTGTATTGTTCCAAAGGCAACTGGCTAGGGGATACGGGCCAACCATGCTCCCAAGGAACAGCATCAGGAATAATAGATGTAAACCCTGATGCTGGGTACTTAGTCAACCAAGTCAGACAGACACAAACAATGCCGTGTGGAACTTCTGTCACATTGCAGGAACACAGCTGCAGAGAGTGATGTGATGACAGGGTAACACTGAGCGATCAAACAATGGAACAACCTTGAACTTGATAGCAGAGTGTGGCCTGTGCTCAGACAGGCCTGGAAGTTACGTTTTAAGGGATCTATATTAGCCCAGCTGTACTCCTGTGCTTTCTTTGGAGGTTTGCCTGGAAGCTTTCTTCATCACCAACTCTATCCTGAATTATTGACTATTCATTCAGTTGAAGAAATAGAGACAANAAAAGTATGGCTAACAATGTTTATTCACAGAATTAATTGGAAAAAAATCTGGTTTTAAGTAAGAAAAACTGCATAAATAAATCTAAGTGACATTTCAAATAAAAGAAATTGTTTCCTTACTCTGACATTTCCAGTTTACCTAATACTTTGTAACAATATTTCCTTAATATACTGTAGCACATTCTTATTGTCTCAGCTTTAAAGGTCAGATGTTTAACATGACTTGAGTTTTTTGTAGTCTTGATAGCATGAGAAAACATTTAATATATCATTAACAAAATATATTGAGTGCAAATGAATGAAGGAAGAAAGGAAGATAAAGATACTATCAAGACTGCAAATGGTGAATCTTCACTCAGCAAATGGTTAGCAGATACAGGTTTCAGACATGGAGTTTTAAGATAATAACAGTCTAGTACTATTAGTGATTGAAATACCAGAGAAAAATGTCACAATGCTTGATGATCATTTAGCAATTAACTGATTCAAATTTAAAATATCTAAGGAATATATAATCAGTCAAATAAAAAGTGATCTCATAATAATGTTGGGAGGAAAGGGTTAAAAACCAGAAGAAGTGGCAAGGAGGGAACAGTTCTTGCTCAAAGTGACCTTGCAGCCCAGAATGCTAAGAATGTAGGTGTGGGAAAACTCCATTTATTATGCCTAGTGTTGTTCATCGTCTGCATCTTCTGAGAATTAGAAATCCTGTGTGACATGCTTGAACCTCCTGCTGGGAGAGAGAGATCATAAAAGCACAGCCTTGTTATAAACTGCATGTGCATGAAGCCTGATGGATCCTGTGTCCCCACGTGTCTGTGCCTGCTGGGATGAACTGAGCCTGATGGAGCCTGTGTCCCTGTGTGTTTCTGCTGCCTGGGGTTGTTAGTCAGGTAATGAAATAAATCAACTCTTTGCATTTCAGATGGGGTTTGGTGGTCAGCCTGGTTTGTGTGAATTCACACAAAAAAATCCACTTGTGTGTTAATAAATGTAACAATCTATCAGCTTTTAGTTAAGACTACAGAAATTTTCTGGGAAATTACAGATTTGTATGCCTGCAATGTCAATGCAGCGTGTATATTGTGCAGAGTGCTTCACTCCATGACAGAAAATGGGGGACCCAAGAGCCAGCTCCCTCCCAGCTGTGGTTATTTGATCAACCATTCACATTTGGGATATGAGGTTTCACTCATGGCAGGAAAATGCAGCTGCCAGGGAAACTAAGAACTGCCCTAAGGGTGGGCATAAAGCAGGAGGCTGACAGGAAAATGGCTGAGGACTGAGACTGGCAAGAACAGAAAGATGGAAGAAAAGCTGCTTTCCTTTGCTTTGCACCTCTCTCCAAAATGCATCGTGCTTGGGACACAAAAAGGACTTGGTAGCCCTACTGAAGCGCTTACTATTAGGTGTTTGTGTTGTTCCAAAGGCAACTGGCTAGGGGATACGGGCCAACCATGCTCCCAAGGAACAGCATCAGGAATAATAGATGTAAACCCTGATGCTGGGTACTTAGTCAACCAAGTCAGACAGACACAAACAATGCCGTGTGGAACTTCTGTCACATTGCAGGAACACAGCTGCAGAGAGTGATGTGATGACAGGGTAACACTGAGCGATCAAACAATGGAACAACCTTGAACTTGATAGCAGAGTGTGGCCTGTGCTCAGACAGGCCTGGAAGTTACGTTTTAAGGGATCTATATTAGCCCAGCTGTACTCCTGTGCTTTCTTTGGAGGTTTGCCTGGAAGCTTTCTTCATCACCAACTCTATCCTGAATTGTGGGCTATTCATTCAGTTGAAGAAATAGAGACAAAGGTGTGACAAAGCAGGCAGAGGTGGTTGATGTTTAGCAAAAAAAAAAAAAAAGGTTTGCAGATAAAGTTGGAATAAATAGGGAAATGCACAAATACTGTATATTCAAACTAACAACATAGACAACCTGTAATGGGTTTACTACTTCCATGTTTCACAGACTTTTAGACCTCACTTCATGCAGGTGAAGATAAATGTGGTCCTGTTTAAGAACAGAAGAACTGTTTTCCTAGGCTGGTCTTGAAATTAAGAATTCACAATTAAATACATTTTAGACACCAAATAATCCTAGTTTCAGCTATATTGTTTCGTTGAATTTCTGTATTGTTTTTTGTTTACAGTAATCCTACACTATCATTGAAAGCTTCAGTAAGTCACTGCCTCAATTCCAGTGTTTGGTCTGTTTCAGTGTTCTTTCCTTCTGAATTTTACAGGCAGTTCAAAGTAGTGGAGTGAATTTTCAGTTCTGCTTTGAAAAAGTTAGGGTGTAGAACCCCTAAGAGAAAGCTACACTGATAACTAATACACCCTTGTTAAAATCTTTTCTTTGTCAGTTTTGACTACATCTCAGGAATGAAATTCGTAATGATCTTTCTGAGGCATAAGAGGGAGGAACAGTGGACCCTAAGTCTCTCATTTAATGCATTATTTGGGTTTCAGGTAAAACTGGGAGAAAAAAAAAAGCTGTCTTTTAAAGAAAAATACTTCATAGAGACAAACTGTTAATGCTGTCAGAAGAACTGAGGGAGATGTTCTGAAATAGCCCAGAAATAGACTCAGGCCAACAAGAAAAGTACAGCTGTCAGTCCAGACTACCCTGTGTCTGAATACTTCGATCCACAATCAAGAAGAATTTGTAGTTATTGTTGCCTACAGCTATATCTTAAAGCATAAGTTTGTATGAGACACGAGGAAGGGCAAGTTATTTACTATTTTCTTACGGAGGAGTTTGATGTGTCTTTTCTGAGTCATCTTGAGTTGGTAACTCTTAGAAATATGGTCCTCAGAATGAGGATAGCAGATCCATTATTGTGTAATATATTCTTGCATGAGTGGGATTAATCTCATTATCACTTACTGTAATACATTAATCATTACTAAAGACCCGAAACTATTTTTTTTAAACCTTTCAGCAAAGGTATTTCTTGTGAAAGTACAAAAAGTGGAAAAAATTAGCCTTTCCTTCAGCTATATGTTCATTTCACAGAATGCCAAATGCAAAGCAGTTCTGATTTTAACTAGCAGTGAAACCTAGCTTAAGCTTAGAGTTCCTAAGAAACAAAATTTTTTCTCTAGAATGAGTGTCTGTTCATTATTTATGTTTTGGTATAATCTTTAACTGCTGTGAAGAGGGTCATGAATGATAAAAGACCTAAAATAGAATAATTTATATCAATGTTCCTTAATATCATACAGCACAGAAGCTGGTTTCAGAATTACTGTGAGTACACAATAAGCAGAAACACATATTTATAAAACATCAATTTTAATGTCAAAGTAGTGACATAATCAGGTTAATACAGTCTGTGTGTGAATGACCAAAAATGTCAGTATTTAGCAACGGCTGTGCGTGGCCTTCTTGGACGGAAATTGGATTCCCTTTAATATGGTTTGGTTTATGTAGCTCCAAGGAATGCACAAATCTGAAGCTGTAGGCTAAAATCTTAATAGATCTCCTAAGCCAGAACAAGTTTAGAAGGTACCTCATGTGGAAAACTTAACATTAATGGGATTGTTGGTATAGCCTTCTGAATGGCTATAAGCCGTTCAGTAAAAACAATGTTTTTAATATTCCTTCATATATTTTGATATTTTTTTAAGGAAGACCTTAATCAGTTCAGTTCTGTGGTGCAGTTTCCATTCTCAAAAAATGTAATGTTTTATAAGGTTGAAAGGAGATTTTTGGGTCACAATACGCAGATAAAATAGAATAGGAATTCCAAGTATAGACACATCTGGTTGAGAGAGATGACTCGATTGTTCTGATCTTCCTTGCTCATTCACAACAGTCCCTCACTGGGAGCCCCCACACTTTTTCACATTCCTTTCTGTCCTGAACTTTGAAAAATATTTGAAGTCCAGTGTTCAAATGTATTACCCATTTTTGGAAACAGAAAATCTTTTTGAGACAAGTTTATCAGGGGCTGCCTGACATGGTTTGGCTATGAGAGATGGGATGTAAAGTGCAAGGAAGCATCTTAGCAAGATTTTAATTTAGCAAGGGAAGCCTACAATACTGAAGTAACTCAAAAGAGATATTCAGTGCAGATCAATGCTGGAAAAAAAATGGCTCACAGCATAAATGTAAATGGTAGTGCTGAGAGAGGACCATGAGTGTCTTCAGTATCAGAAAAATATCTGCTGGCAGTCCTTTCTGTCCATGTGGCTGTAAAATGACGTAATCCAGATGTCAAATAACTCCTAGATATTTGCCTGAAGGAAACCTAGTATCATTAGTACAACATCACACACTGGAATACTCTGTTAAACCCAAGAAACACTAAGGTGCTGAAAAGGCTTTTGAGGCTGAATGTAATAATTCCTACCACAAATTGATGGATTGCTATATGACATTTGCTAATTAATTGCTATTTCAATTAAAAAATCTCTGGCATTAAGGGCAAGACAATTTGTCTAGGGCTCAGACAAGGTGAGATTTAGTGTGTTCTCAAAGCAAGAATTTGAGAGGATTGGAATAGAGTCTTTTAACTGACTTAAAATGTGAATGAACATGAGAGGCGAAGGAGCACAGACTTGGAAAAAATCTTGAAGAACAATGGGGTTTCTCAGTATGGTGAACTGAGGAATAAAAGTCTTCTGTACTGACTTTGGTAGCTGAAGTTGAAGCGAGTTAATCATGTAATAGCAATGTAATGTTGCACAAAGCCCAAATGGAAAAACAGCAGGTGTAATGAGAAGATATAAGAAGGGATGGTCTCAAGGCAATTTTGCATCCCTCACATTTCTAAATTCTTCTACAGCAGAATGACTTTTGCAAGTGGGATTTCTGGTTGTGACCATTTTTTTCTGTAGGGAGTAGGAGTTTTACAGTTCAGCGTACTGTAAGAAAAGAAAATCAGAGCCAGCAGTGCATAATGGTTATTCTCTACAAGGAGGAAGCTGATGAAGTAATCAATTTAAGTTCTTTGGATACATTTAATGTATTCATTACTGAAAAGTGAAATTTTATTATTTGCATGCATCTATTTCACTAGATCTAAGCATGCTTGCATTTTGCACAGGTGGGTTTGGTTTCTAAGCTGAGAGAAGTAATGAGGTTTTAGACATACTTTTGTAAGTGTGGGCTTAAAAGTATTGATCATTCAGTTGCTTAGTCTGTTACATTGAATGTTTTTTCTCTTTCATTTGTAATTTTTTTAATTCTGCCATATTATGTGAGATATTTATTATTTTTGTGATTCATTGGCTACCTCATTCTGACATTTAAATGGAAATTCAGAATAACAATGTCTCTGTTTTTCATTTTTGTAGAGGTTTTGAGAACAGTTTGGGTTTTTTTAGAGTGAGAATGTGTTTGCACTGGAAGATCGTGAATCTGAACCTGAGAAAATTCTTACTCCTTTTGGTAGCTAATTGATACTCTGTTCTTGAGAAATGGTTTTATAATAATTATTAAATGATGAGCAGTGGATTTTTATTCCTGTGCTTGTTACCCAACTAACTCATTTCGGGTGGAAAACTCTTGAGTAACTGAAATTAAAAATTGTAGTTCAGGAGTCTGTGGAAAGATCTTCCGTCTGAATCCTCTCTTTTCTTAGATTTCACTATACGAAGTGGTATTCAGGTTTTTAAGCATGTATTACAGATGCAGAAAAAAACCCTTGGGTTTTCTTATGGATTTCATCATCTATTTTGCTTTTTTGTTTTTTGAAACCTCATTTTAACATAGTGATAAAACAGTGATTCAATTAAAGAATAATTGCTTTTTAATGAGATATAACAAAAACATCCTAAACTACTCATTGTCTGTTGACAGAAGAGAGAGACCCCAGGTGAAAAGGTAATAACTGAAATTTTGTACTTTGCTTGATGCCATTGTAACCCATGCATATTTCTGAGAAGAATAAAGGCTCAGTTCTCTTCTGCAGCTGGAGAAAAAACCATGTTTTTTCTGTCTGTCTTTATTTCCCAAACATCATAGGGTGCATAATGTCCCTGTGCACAAATTCATTGCATGGGAAGTAAGGGCTGCAACTTGTAATGTGTGCTCCCAATGAGACTGTGTTTAAGTGCATAGGACTAAAATAGCTGCATTGTCCTCATCAAACGTGGATATTCCCATTATTTCAGTAGCTAATATTTCACTGTCAAGCACTAACATATTAAGTGTGATGGGAAGGATGTATTCTTCTATCTTGTTAAATAAACATAGCTATTTTTCCTTCAGAAAAATGCATAACAGTGGAAGAGACAAGAAAACACCACATTTACGAAGACATCAAAATCACTGTAAAGTGTTTCTCTTTACATGCTGCAGAATGCATAAATCTGTTGATTTTTCACATGTGGAAACTGAGGAGGAACAAAACAATAGATCTGAATTCTTTAACACACCAAATACATAAATAAGTAAAATTGCTGAGTTAAATGACACTTTGTAACTCTATACCATTTCCATTTCGAATCCAATGGAATCAAAAGCATTTGTCAAGGCTGCATTTTGATGAGCAAACCATCTCTGCCTTGCTTTCTCTCTTGATAAATAAAATCCTAATAGTGTTTAAGGATACCAAAATTATTAAGACCTGATCCATGGTCAGTGGAATAGCTTCATAACAATCAGAAAGATTTGTTTCTAATTCTATATCTGAGGTTTTAGAATTTTTTTTTAGCATAGCTTTGTACTATCAAATAACTTGCCTATTTTTATTTTCCAAGGTTGAAGATAGGTAGGATCACAATTAATTTGAGGGCTTTATTTAGTATGTGGCTAACCAGTAAGGCTAGGCTTTTGTCAATTTATTAAGAAAGAGCACATTTAATAAGTCCAAATACAGATTTCCATTCATCTCTGACCAGGAAAAAGCGCAAACCACTTCTTTCCTACAATTTTTCTAGGTTAAGATTTTTAAGCCTTTGATAAATCCCCAAGATTAATAAGTGAAACAAAGAATATAGAATCTTTCATTGCACTCTCTGCAATGTGATTTTGTTGCTGTGGTCAATTGCATCATCCAAAAAGGAATGACATACTAAAAGGTGATTTTGGGAATGGTTTTATAATTTTCTTTTCATGTCCTTGATTGACACTTTTATAAACAGCCTGAACACTGGGGTTGGCTGGATGCTTGCAGGAGTTAAGCAAATGTATCCCTGGCGGGGGGTCAGTATTTTGTTTTGCTTTGATTTTTTTTTTTTTAAACTATGAAAATATGACACAGTAAAAGACATGACACTTCTCACTTATTTAAAAAAATAAGTGAGAAATCTGCTGTGGTAACTCATGCTGTACAATGTTGCACATTTACAGACAGCCCACCTCAACCTGGTATCCCTCCATCTACAGCAGATCATAGGCAGCAGAAAAACTGGGAAATGGGCAGTGGGAACAGTCATTGTGCTGTGTGATACTTCAATATGTTTCTGTTAGCACAGGAGAAACAATCTGTTCGCATAGGATAGGCAGGTATGGCAAGATGAAAAGCCTTAACTTGCTCACCGTTCTTTAAGGCACGTTGATGTTGGTATTGCTGACTTGAATCAGGCAGTTGTCTTGAAGATGATTTCTTGTTTGTTACTTCCTTTATACTTCAAGCATTTTGCTAATTAATTACTAGACAGTTTCCTGCCTGCAATGTCTTATCAAGAGAGTGAATGGCTGTGCATTGTGTTGTTTATATTTTGTGTTAATAAATTAAAGATGTTAAAACTTTCACTGTTGGATAATAAGGCAATCTATGGTAGAGTGGCTATACTAAATTGAAGAGCTTTTTCTAATTTTGTCTTACCTCATTTACCTGCTGTCTGATATTGAATCAAATAAGTGAAACTGGTAGTGCCCTTGTGATAAGAAGGCATGGGAAACTTGCCTAATCACCTTGTTTTCTGAAGAGATTTATGTTATGTTATGTTATATTATGTTATGTTACGTTATGTTATGTTATGTTACGTTATGTTGAACAGCTTGTTTTTCAGCTGCATAGAAAACAGATGAAATATTGGCAGGATCCTATTTTCACCATTGTTTCTTCCCTGCTACAGCACTTTCTATCCAGTTAAAATGGATCATGCACCCTGTGAATAAGTATAGATTATGCCTTTATGGTGAAGGCTAAAAGCGCCCATGCGTTATTGATCTTTTCAGTACTCCACAGCTAGGTTAAGTCAAAAAGACTCATTTTGATTGAATGGCGAAATAATATAATGATTGCTATAGAAAACCTTTATCTCCTACTACCTGACAATATCTGACAATAAAATATATTTTTACTGTCTAGTTGTCCACCTATACCATAGAGCCCCTGCAAAGAGGTTTTGGGATGTTCTTTTGGAACCTTTCCTGAAACAGAGGTACTGCCATCCCTCATCCACAGACTTCATCATTTCATTATAGAAGACAGGCTGGTCTAGGCTGATTGATTTTCTCCAAAAGAATGATGTTGGAATTAAAGTGCGAGGACAGAATCGTGGTAAAATGCTTCAGTTCTCAGTGTTAAAATCTCATAGCCAAGTAAAATTATGAATTATTAATTAACTTCTAGAAAATTGGAAAAGCTTCACCTATTTCCCTTCTCTAGTAGTGTAGATTGTTGTTACAACACTCCTACAGAAGAGGAAAAGTTAACTATTACTGTCTTTATTCTGATGACTGCTAAGTGCAGTGAATGGTAGAGGGGCCTTCCTCTTTTAAGTGCATAACCTTGTGAATAGCAAGAGCAGATATTTCCAGTAGCTTTTTAAGTTTAAAAAAACAGGTGGAATTTAAGTTTTCAAAGTTCCCCTACAGCTTGCCTTTCAAGTTTTCCCTGCAGAGTATTCACACTTTGTGCAGGTGCCTGTCTGTTTGCTTGAAATGTTGTGATTCAGCTGTGACCCAGTGTCTGGGATTCTGTTTTCCAGTCTAGGTCTGGGTGCTTGAAATCTTTATGTTGCAAGATCCACTGTTTTGTGTCTAAGTCAGATTCTGGAAATAGGTCTGTATTCCTAATATATGTAATAGCTGAAATGATTTTTTTAAACATTTCCTTTCTGTAGAGCTCAGATAAAAACCCAAAGGCATTTGAAAGAGAATAATCAGTTCTAAGATTTTTTATGACAACCCTGTGAAACTATTAGTGCAAGGATTTGTTAAACTTTGGGCTTAAAAACATAACTTGGAAAGTAAAACCCAGGACTAACGTTTGATAAATGATGTTTTATAGTGAATACAAGAAACTGTATGTCTTCAGTGAATTTGCTTGTATAGGCTTAAGAGCTCCTAATATTCATTCAGAGCTTTGGAGTTGTGAAGCTTGAGGTGGCATAAAAGATGAGAACCTCCTGACAGTGCAAAAGAGGAGCTGAATTACAATGGCATGTGTGACAGACACCTCACAGATGGAGTAGAGAATGAAATGTGATGGCATTTATTAAACCTTAGAGATAATGATCAATTATGTTATATATTAAACATAGATCCTTTTAGTGCTTTGGAAATCCCCGACAAAATGTTTTTAGGCACCTATTTTATTCTTAAAGAATTTTTTATTGTTTTTCTCAAGCAGGTTCTCAACTTTCTGGCTAAAACACATAGGAAAAAACATGAGAATGTGATACATGTGGAAGGAAGCACAATTTAGCTGAAAATTTTTTAAACATATTAAATTACTTTATTAAAGAATGACACAAATACTTGAGAACGTAAGAAAAAAGGAAATAGCATGAAGAAAACAGTTCTTTTGTGCTCTTGGGATTTCAAATGTGCAGATAACTAATACTGACCAATTTTTAGAGGAGGAATTATAAGTGGACTTTTCATCCTGAAAAAACTTAGATGGATGAGTCATAAGCTTCTGAGAATGAGTTTTCTAATGGAAACACCAATTCAACTTTTACTCAGTAGAGTGTCAGGAATATGACATTATAATAAAGTACACTGATGTATCTGTATTTGCCTTTTGCAAACATAATGAAACTGGCTTCAGTGGAGAAGGTGCCAGGGTATTCCATCCACATCTGCTGTTTTACAGGATAATATAACAATATTCAGACATATAATGCTGGGTGTTATGTATTTGCACTAGAATGGAAGATGACCAACAGAATTTCTTTAAACATGACTAGAATAATTCTGAGAGTTGCTGAATGGATTATGGCATCTACCCTCATCCCTGTGGGGACAAGTTTGAAGTCATCAATACTTTTTATTGCAAGTGTTGATGACAACACCAGTAGTGCACACTGGGACATGGTTTGGCTCGTCTCCTGTCTGACCCAGCAGAGGCTCAGTGTGAACCCATTCATCCTGTGCTGCTTTATTGCTGACATTTAGTTTTGAATGTCTGCCACTGTACTTGGCAGAACTTGGGCTTTTTGTTGTCCCATGCTTCCAAATAAGGAATGCAGTTCAGGAACCTGAGCCCAGGATTTGGCTGAATGCACACAAACAGCAACGTTGGCTCCCTCCAATCCAGAACATGGAGAGAAGACAGGAACTGAAGACAAGTGTTCTCTTTTCATCCTCCACTGACCTCTGCCTCAAGAATTTCCAGTGACACCCTTTGTTTAACAGCTTTGGATAATCTTTTTTCTGCTGTTGCATCGTATTTTGTTTGATGACAGGAGAACTTGGAGCTGTGTCCATAAAGCACAGTGAGGGTCAGTGCCCAGTGAGAGGGAGGACTGGAGAGGTTGAATGGCTCCACATTGGCAGCTTGGAGAGGTCAGAGCTCTTTGCCACCATCTGCAGAAAGAGCAGCCATCCTCCCACTGCCCTGAACAGCAAACTGGTCAGATCCCAAACCAAGTTAATGCTCTGTAGGTCAAACAAGCTGAAGGAGACTTAAAGGATGGAATATTTTTTATCTAGAATACCAAATACATATACAGTAAAAACAAAATTTATTAACAAAAGATGTTGGGATATTGGCCACATCTATTTTATTTATGAGAAAATTCCATTAATAGAAGTCAATTACTGATTATTAGACTCAGTAATTTTTTCCTGCTGCTATCTTCACACTTATTTGGCTATTTCTTCTTTTGAAACTTAAACTGTTAATTAATTTTCATTTTGTATTTTCATTTTCTGTAATGTGTTTTGAGTTTGCTTACAGAGAAACTGGAGATTTCTATTACATGTTTGTAAAAGTACTTTGGTACATAAAATTCAACAAAAATCATGAGGTATGTACCTAAGAACATCTGTAGTTATTGATATCTGAGAAATTTAGAAATTTATATTCTAATCAAACTTTTAAAATGAAAAATGAACGAAAACTGTTGTAATTGTTTAGCAGAGAGAGGAACCTACTTCAGTTAATACAATGACAATATGATTAGGTCAGATCATGTTTGCAGCAGCATATGCTGGTCCATTAGAGTTCCAGCAAGAAAGGCACTCACTCTGTAAAGTATCATTTAAAATGCTATCCAGTAGAGGTAGTGCTACAAAGAAAGGGAGAGCATTTAGATAATCCCACAGCCTTTCAGATACTGTGCACTGCAGCACCCAACGTGACCAATCAGGGTGCAGAGTGTCGTGTGGCTCCCATCCTGATTTTGGTCATTACAGCTCTGGCATGATTTTTTTATGAGAAAGTGACCCTTTGTGATTTCTGCTGTCAGGTAGCTACCATGCTCACATGGGAACTTGTGTCAGCTTTGTCGCTTGGATAATTGTAAAGGGTTTTCTCGAGATACCTCATTCGGTGTATATTAAACTAAGGTGCAAAATCTTACAGAGTAATTGCATTCATTATAGTTTTTATTCATGAGTAAGACAAAATAGCATGTTTTCCAGAGTTAATCCTGTCTGTGAAAGGCACACAAACGATGTTGACATCTATGGAACCATAGCAAATAGCTGTTAAGTGACAGAAGAATCACCCAGGCCTTTATTTTTTCTGTTTTTCTTAGTTGCCCCTCTTAGCTAGTAATCGTGATGAATGACTATAAAACTAAGGGCAAGTTAGGTTGGAACCCAAAATGTACAGACTTTCTTTTAAAGGAATCCAATCTTCACAATGTTGTTGGTTTTTGTTGTTGTTGTTGTTGTTGTTGTTTTTTTTAAATTTCTGAAACCCTTGGAGTGATTTAGGCACCTAAATATTTTAATTTTTTCGAATGCCCTCTGGCATCCCAGACATCTACCAGGAGCTGGTAGATGAAAGACAGACCTGACAGAACATGCTTATCCTCCTGGGGCAGCATTTGGTGAAAGGGCAGGAAACACCTAAATTTGAGCACCCGAGCTGCTCCCCTCACACCACATGTTCATTAGCATTTCTGTTGTAATTGAGTGGAACATTTTAATCAATGAATACAGCTGAGTTTTTGAAATCAAGCAACTAAAGCCATAATACAGCCTGCACCTTTGAAAATTTTAGTAGGGGTCGCAAGTGTGGGAAAAGCCTGGTTTCCATTCATTACTCCATCTGTGCAATGGTTTTAAGGGTTACTGCCCTTATAGTGTAATGCTTGCTGCATTGCGTCTCACAGTACTTGTGCTTTATTTAATGATTTTTGAGATTAGCTTCATTTTGCACAGCGATGATCCAAGCACAACATTTTCATTGGATAAAAGAAAGGCATCTTTTTTTAAAAGGTCAAATATGTCAAAGAGCCTTAGCTGGCATGTTTTGTCCTATAAACAGAAAATTAAAAGAGCTGCATTGTTGCCCTCTTTTCTGTAATGTATGTACTGAAAGAGTTTGTATTTCAAAGACTCTATTTGTACATGCAAAAGCATAAAAATGCTACCAGAGAACAAAATGTCAAATGAAATATTTTTCCCATTCACACAAACATGCAGAGCCATTTCTTTAATTCAGATCCACTTGAAAGCAAATAAAAGATATCTGGAAGGCAGTGAATGCAATTACTTCTTAACACCCCTTCCTCTGGCTCCAAATGTCAAAGATACAGAGACACATATATTTAAATTAACCGAGAAATATTTTCACTTCTGCAATATTAGCATTTAGACCTTCACTCATTCTCTTACTATGTTATTATTTTATTTGTTTGGAAGCCCTGGAAAAGATGTTTTTATGATCAAAACTTTCAGATCTTAAGTAATATATTCTAGGCAGAAACTGTCACAATGTATTAGTCTGAGAATGACAATGTTATTCTACTAGTAATCTGAAACATTATGCTATTCAGCTGCTTTCATAATTGTGAATTTAATTGAGCCCAAAATTATGAGGCTGTTGGGTAATTCAACCACTTTGAAAATGTTGTAGAATTATTTTATTCTATTTTTATAGCCACACCTTGGCCACACTTGTCCTTTATAGCTGATCAAAGCACGGGATTTCTATTTTTAGGAACTTTTTGAAGAACAGAAATATACATTTAAAAATACAAGAGTAACATTTGTTTTTAATTGCTTGAAGAATCAAAGATTAAGAATTATATGTAATTTAACAGAACTGTACATGTTCTGCTCTTCCATACTAAGGTAGATGTTTTGGAATTACAACTCAGCACAATTACTACAGGAGGACAATGCTATGCAAGATCTCACCAAGAAGTCTAATCTGCGTAGTTAATGTTTTATGGCTATCTTTGCCTGTCTTAACCCTCTGCTTCTATGAGACTGTGCAGAAGCTTAGATGGATCCTGATGAGAAGATCCTACTCAGAGCTCCATTATGATTTCCCATACACAGCACACGTGCATCAGTTCTGTGTCTCTGCAGTGACCAGCTCTGTGCCTCGGTGGCAGGTGTCACTTTCCAGCACCCTGGGTCGTTTTCTACACACCTGCCACAGCTAAGGGGATCAAGAATTCTCCTATGCAGAGGCAGTCTGGTAACTTACTTTTAAAATCCTGAGCTGTGCATGAGTGCAGCTGGAACAGTGGTGGTGGTAAAAGTGAGTGAATTAGCAACAGTCCCCCAGCTATTTGAACAGCCAGGCATTAAGCTTTTGGTTAGCCTCTGGGTATGGTTTGGCATCGTGAAAGATTTGTTAAAAAAGTAGGTAATTCTCTCTACGGCATTATCTCCTCGTTAAAGGAGTCATTTTAGGGTTCTCTGTGATGGTCCTGCACGTGCTTCTCCCCAGGTTTCTTTAGAATAAGTATTTGGATGGGGGAACTCCTGAGGCTTCAACATGGGTGGAGAGGCTGTAACACTGCACATGGCTTTTATATATTCCCACATGCCTGGAGCTTCTTTGGAGGTTAAATTACAAGCAGAGGGTTTTCTCGTGGGTAAATCAAGCCAAAGGAATCATTAATTCTGCTGCCTCCAGACTGCTGTCTTTTAAAACTTTTGAAGGTAATTGCTCACAATTTAGACTTAACAAGAGTCACAATAGCTGCACTTTCCCTTCGATTGCTGTACCACACATTAATGAGGTTTATAATAACTTCTGCACCCTATGAATATGTTATAAACTTAGATTCCTTACCTCTATTTCATCCTCAGTCCTATCATGTGTTGATAAATTTGTCATGCCTGCTCTTGCTAAAATAATGGAATTTCCACTTTTGCTAGTACAATGAACTTTAGAAAGTGTTTAATCATAGGTGTTGTGCTCTGGAGGACCTTCAAAACTCAATTAATCTGTAAAGTTGATATTCTGAAGACAAAATAGTGTCTTAGTTATTAAAGGAAATTATCTGTACAGGAAGAAAAAAAGCTTTAATTCTTTTCCTTCCAAATCTCAAGTGGTTAATGCATGACTCTGCATGAATCAGATGGATTCATTTGATTCCTGTGCTGACCTCTTTCAGAAAATTTAATTTCTCCATCTCAAACATATTATTTTTGTCTAATACAAAAGGGCACTAACCTGAACCTTATTGCACCCTTTTACAATTAGTTACCCTTTTTTTGCAATAATCGTTTGTAGTGTATGGAAGGATTAGTGTTTGAACACAATACGAAGCAAAGTCTGAATACAAAATCATTGTGGATGCTCCCTGTGTTTTATTTTGTATTATAGTGAGCTGATGAAAAATTTTTGACTTCATTTAATCTCTGATTTGGTTTTGATCCCAAGGGTCAAGTATTAAATGGTATTCTGTTTGTAGACTTAGTAAAGATCAGTGGTGTGTTGTAATTACATCTGAGGATAGGAGATAAGCTTTTATCCTTATTAAGGCTGATTATTAAAAGGATGCATATGGGTAATTCACAAATGATAATTCTGAAATCTAAGTGTCTACTAAAAGTGAAGATTTGGATACCTTCCACTCCAGTTCCTTCCAGAAAGGTCCAGAGTAACAGTTTGCTTCCATAAATCACTCCGGAGACAAACAGGTATAGCTGACATCAGAATCTTCTCTATTCTGCTTTTTAAAAAAGATTTAAAGAAATTAATCTGAAGTGGAAAGCTAGGAAATAAGATAGAAATGTTTCTAAACCAGTAAATGATGGGTCATGTCTCAGTACACCTTTGTGAAACTATTTCCAAATGACAACCTTCTTTAGTTAATGAAGAGGAAGAAGGAATTTCAAAACATGGGTGATGGCACTAGATCTTTGGGGGTTTTTTATCTGCTTTTATGCGATTGGAAAACTATAGAGTTCTAAGAACTTGTATTAATTCTAATTTTGGCTTTAACTGTAAATGTTTTTTTTCCATTTCTGGTACAACAAACCTTTGAAAATCTGTTTGATTTCAAAGCAGGTTCCCATTTCACACATTGGAAAAGGGATTATTTTTTTCCCCAATTCCATTTCCACAATGATTTTAATAGATATTGCCTGATGGAACTCTAGAGAAAATACATTGAGTTTATTTAAATTTTGAAATTCTGGGCTTATACATGACAAGTGATTTACAAGCTTGTTTTCTGTATTATGATACAATGACTACTCTTGTAGATAAAAGAACATGAATTTAAGTTAAAAACAGTGAAATTTGATCAAGCTTCTCATGAAAATGGTGAGCAGATCATTTAAGGATTTTAGCAGCTCTTCAGTCTGTTGGAGAGATATCATAAAAACTATCTTGAGTTTCAATTCAGCCTCAGCCTTTCCTCTATTGTTTACTGATTTTAATATTGGAGGGTAAACTTCATAAGGTTAGAATTGATTAGGGCAGTATTTTGTCTGTTAAAGTGGCATCTTTCTTTTCCCTGAAGTGCTGGAAGGAACTTCTGCATTAAAACTAATACCAGTAACACTGTTCACATTAGAATATGCATTTATACTAAAAACTTTAAATGTTAGCTTATCAGGGGACAAAGTGCCCTGCTGCTTTAGTGATCAAATTGATTAGGATTGTAGAAAAATAACTGAAAAATGAGGAGAAAATGCTGGGATGAAATGTCCTTATTCAGAGTAGTAAATGTTTGGGAATCGTGAACTAATTCATAAAAGCTGTATACCATTTGTAGAAAATTAGAAGATACCAAATGATTACTTTCATCAAATAAATTATTTGGCAGTTTTGTTTCCAAAGACTGGGTATTATTAGAAGAAATGAATGAATCCATGAATACAATACAGATATACAGAAATTATGAATAGTGAAATGAGTTCATAATTTTAATGAACTGCATTTAATATGTTTCTACACATTACCTTGTTTGACTTAGCTATAATAATGCAGCAGAATTTGGTTGATACTGATATATGCAACCAAAAGGGAAAAGATACCAAAGATTATTAATCTTTACTGAAATGTAAATAGTACAGTTCCTGCCAGTCCAATCAGCAATAATACATGACTGTTGAAAGAAGAAAAATCTATTTTATTTTAATGCATTTGAGAACAATCTAAAAGATGAAAGTGAGAGGTGAACTGTAAGAATAATTTGGAGGCAACAAGGGCATAGAAAGTTGCAGTCAGTTGTGAACCTACCATGGCCAAGTTTAAAATACTGTAAATTCAAATGTCACATGATCATGTAATATTAAGAATTAGCAAAGACAAGCATTATCATTCATTTTGTCAACTGAATTCCAGAGCAAAAACTAACAACATTAATGTCTCTTTTACCCAATGAGCTTAAACTTGCAAAGTCACCTGTCTGTTCTCTCTAACCTCTTAAAATTATTAAGCAAATCTAGAAGAAAATTTTGAATGTTTGTGAGACAAATATGCTTGAATTAATACCAGATTTTCCATGCAGAGTTATTACCAGAAAGGCTACTGGTACTCAGATAAATGATGTAATTTTCTGTAATAATGTCTGCTTACAAGATAGATGGTGTATGAAATGGCCACTTCTGTGTATTGTTCCAAATCCAGCACAATCGGTAATACTTCATTATTGCTCAAAGGTGATTTCAGCCTTGGAGGGATAAACGATGTAAAGAAACACTAACTTGGATCCAGGAAAAGAGGGAACTGCTCTATTACAGGTAACTTGTTTAAATAAACAAACATTGCCAGCATTTTCAAAGCAATCCACTATCATGTCTGTAACATTTTAGGGACAAGCGTGAGACCTGTGATCAACAAACTCCCTCCCTTGATCACCTCAGCTGCTCTGCATCATTCTGCTAATCATATTATACCAGTTCCATCGCCTTGGCCAGCTACATTATTGTGAAGCTCCAGCAGGCAGAACTGGGATATATATTCTTCTGCCTTCAAATATCCTTTGAGGGATATTAAAATAAAAGATGTAGTCAGTCTTTCAGTAGAATCAGTGTGTTCTTAAATCCAAAGAGAAGGTTAGGGGTGGATTCCTGCTATTTGGTGTAGTAATTATTACAACTGGATGGCTGCAAGGAGAGTTGAGGTGCTGGCATTCATTTCTGGAGGTGAGGAGGATTAATGACTCTGGATGGCGACATTCTGTGCTGGTGCTCAAATATATATTTAGTTTTTCTAATGCATTTCACAGTGGGTGAGTGAAAGAAACATACCCCGTCCAAAATTACACGTTTGCACTGAAACTGCTATCAAAAGGAATCCCTTGTAATAACAAATGTTGCCTCGTTGCAGCCAGAGATGCTCTGATAATGAAGCATTTTCTTCTACAAATGTCTAAAGGATATTGTATTGAAAAGGTGGACAAGGTAAAATTTGGACATTAGGTATATTTAGCACCCCAGAACATTCAAATATCAGGGAGCAAACCGAGGTTCCTCTACTCTGGGTTGGCACACAGGAAAAAACCAACCAGATATTCTCAAGATGTCAAAATTACACAAAAGTTTACTGGCAAAATAAAGAAAACCAAAGAACTTTGGCAAAGGCTTAAATACAACACCAAATTCAATATAAAATACTTATAACATTAACTTATAGCTCAACCCATTTAACCAGGAACCTTTAAACCCATAAGATATTAAGTTACCCAAAATGTTCCATTAAAAGAGAATTAGGAGAAGAGAGGGAGAGAGAAAGACAGAAAATATATAGGAAAACACACATAGAGCTACCAACTGGACAGCTCTGCCAGGCTGGGATACAGGCTCTGGGCTGGGGCTGGGGCATTTCACTGCCTCTCCTGGGCAGGGCCTGACCTGCCCCTCCCACCACAGACGCACACAGGCGTTCAGGCATCCCAAAATGTCTTGAGACATCAATCTTTTCCAGTTTCTGACAGTATCTGGTCCGAGTTTTCTGGGGATGTCGCTGTAGCAGCGAGCACGGAGAGAAAACCAACACAGATTTGGACCAGGAAGAAAGGTGAAGAAGAAGTGTCTTTATTTAATTAATTCAACTAGTCTTATACATTTGTATTCTAGCATGGTATAAGGTCATTGGACCTTAAGCTGTCCACCTCCTGAAGTGATTGGTCAGTTCTCCCAACACCCATTCCAAAACATTTCTCTAGTCAGTATCACAACAATTCTACAAACCATCTGCAGGTGCAAACTAGCAAAGTTAGTTTCTAAAACCCATATCATTGTTTCTAATAGTTCTCGTGGGAAAAGCAGAGCTCTCATGAATGCTGCAGCCTCCCAAGATGCTGCAGAAAGCTGGAAAGTTTCTCTGCTAAGGATTTTTAGCATCCACATGGGGGAAAGAAAAAAAGAAAGAAAAAAGAATCACAGATTTGATTCTGTAGCAAAAACATGTACTCATTTCCTTTGGCTTTTGAGCAACATATTCTGAACTTTCCCCAGCATTAGTTACCTCTCTTATTAAGGCCAGAGTAATCAAAACAGCCTTTTCTGAAGACTTTCTCTTCCTGGGTCCTTCTGTGAAAGACAATTTTTAAACTTTACAGTTCCCCATTTCAAGAACTCACAGGAATGCCCCAAGAAAGTCCAGGATCTATCTAACCAAGCTGTGCTGATTATATTTGTTCCTTCATTTTGCCATTACTGAAGATGTTTTAGCAACATGAAAACTAGAGTAGAATGGTCAGTTTATAAAAATCCTGTTTACATGAATACTAAAGCATTTGCATATAAATAGGTTTTTATATTTAAATGCCCTGTGGGTGAATGTGATCCAGTACCCCTCAGAAATCAAAATCCTGAACTGTCTCATTTAAAGTTTCCCTGCTGAAAATAAAGTGAAGTTGGAGAGCTTTTGATTAACATGACATTCCTTCCTGGAGAGTGCTTACAAGACCAGCAAATCACAATTCAATTAGGCCGTGCCCCGCCCTGTACTTTCAACGTGCTCTTTGCGGTTTCTTTTTCCAGCGTTCACACTTACCCCATTTTTCCCTTGATTCATTTTGCAAGACTTCACATGTAAAGTCCCACGAGAGAGGCAAATGAGGAATATTTCAAAAACCTGATTGCAGATCTTGCTGCTTAAGACACAGGCATTGCCCACGTCTGCCATTATGTCAGATGACTCTTTAACAATGAGATGAAGAGGTAACTATTAGGCTGCATTTACATTTCTCCAAGTGCTTTGTTTGCTCCCCTATAATTAAAGGATGTGTCAATTTTTTCATTATCAAATCCTATTTTTAAGGCAGCAAAAACTTAACACAAATCCATGCCTGGGCTTTCCAAGCAGTGAAAAACCCAGCCCACTATGTGCAGATGATAACATGATTAAAGCCAGGGTAATGCAGCTGGAAGCCCAGGAAGCCTCAGGCAGCACCAGCCACAGCCCGTTTATGGTCCACAAATGCACTTAGGGCAGTATCATCTGCATTCTTCCAGGACCTAATGCCTTCTTTAACATCAGCCATCTCTCCTGCAACTTGTACCTTTCCCCACTAAATTGTGTATTCTTCATTATATTTTTGTAAGGTTTTATGTGCATTCACATATGTGCCCTGCATTATATGTGTTCTAGTGTAACCTCCTTAAAGAGACCTTTGCAGCAGCAACCCATTCTCTCTGTTCCCCATCCCAAAGCAGCCAGTGGATGTGTGCCAGCAAGCTCCTGCATGCTGAGCTGCTGCATGTTCTGTGGCCTCTTCTCTGACTTTACCTGTCTCATTTCTCCAGCACCTGAAGATAATTTGAGAAAAGTACTATGTGAAATCTATAGAGCAAGTAGTTTAACATGGCATGAAAACTGCAGTAGTTTTTAACAATAAACAAAGTCTTATCAGTTGGATTAACACCTTGAACATTTTTAGGTGTTGCAAACCAAATCTAGGTGGGAAACCAGCAGCCAGGGGGAGATCGTAGGGAATTTCCACAGAGGTGTTTTCTGAGAGCAATTGAACTCAGTATTTTGGCTGATTATCTTGAGGATATCTATACATGTCTGCTTTTCCAATAAGCAAGTGAGAGATGTGTTTTCTATATACTGTGTGCACATGGAGTGCTCACAGTATACAGGAGCATGGAGCTGGATCTCCACTGGCTCTCCTTGGGAGAATGCACCTTCCCAGGGTGCATTAAAGCCTGGAAACAGTGACAGTGCTAGCAGGGAATCAGCGGTGGGAAGCACCCTTTCTTCTGCCAGCTAAACTGCCACACACATCTGAAGTGACCTTAGGTCAGATAAAGGGAAAACACTGCAGGATTTTCCTTTTTCTTTGTTGCCATCAGGCGGGAGCCTGGCAAACACCAGCAGGATGAGGGACAAGCGTCTTCCCCAGTACCTGTTTGTCCATGGGAGGAATGACTGCAGAAAGGAGGAAGAAAAATGGAGTAATAGATATTAATTTGGAAATTACTGAATTGCATGCAATTATTTTTAATTCAGCTCCAATAGCCTGTTAGGTATGAGGATCTGTGGCTCACCGTGGATGGACTCCTGTAAATGGATGCAAAGCACGACATTCATCTTTAATCTCTGAGTCTGTATCAAGGCTTCTTTTTTTTTCACTGGGTATGTGCTGTGTATATTGGGAGCACTCAAGCTTTGATTAAACTAAATTCAATCCCTGAGTCTTTCTAATGAACTGTAAAAACTCACTCTAATTTACATTCAAACATCACTGTGCTCTCCATACTCTAATTATATTAGTAATGATCTATCTGAAGGCTTCTTAAGTTTTATAGGAATTTACTTGCAATTATAAAAATATGGAAAAGAGATAAGGGAGAGAAAATCAGGCAATAAGAAAGGAAATGAAGATAAAGAAGGAAGCTAGGAGGGGAGAAAATAATCTGTAAGGACAGCAAGAGCAGAAGAAACTGTGCTAGGATGGCAATGTAGTTGTAAAACCTTGTCAGAATCAGTTTCTTGCATAAATAAAATATCAGAAGAAAAAATTTTAGCTTTATCAGAGTAGCAGCCTTTCCATTTAAAGTTAAGATAATCAGAGAATAAATAATATTTAATATTAATAATATCAATAAATATATTACAATATAATATACAAGAATAATATTAATCTTCTGTGAGCAGTATGAGAGCTGCCTTTTGGAAACTACAAGGAGTTAAATTCTAGCTGGCTATGAAATTACCTCCATTCTAAGTCAAGCTCTTGGGACAGGTTTAAAATGCTAATCCCTTTTCTCTTTTCTCTCTGCTTTTGATGAACAATTTCTCATGCTCATTTCATTGAGTAATAATGTCAAACTGTTCAAAACCCAAGCATTTCAATTATAAGCATATCCCCAGAGATAACGTTGATATAAAAGTAATTTTTTATCTGGTTAGGATTTGAATTGTTAACTCTTCATGGTTTTTAAATCAAAATTTGAAAACACATGGTAATAGTTGTGGTATCTTGGCAGGTTAATGTAGTATGTCATGTCATATTTCTGTCTTGTGGCTAGACATACAATACACACAGAATTTCATTGTTATTTAAAAATGTTCTCGTTCTTTGTGATGTACAATCCATTGCAAAAATTAGAGCTACACACTAACAAAATTGCAAGAATATAGGTCTTTTCCTGACTCATTTTAAAGTCATATAATAAAAATTCAAAGCATAATGTTATTTTTTTTTTTTCTGTAAAACTCTGGTTTTGGTGTTTTTTCTCTATAGAATGTTCTCTCTTTTCTTAATGTTTATTTAAACACAGACAAATATCGATTAGACCTCTTTTGAAATGTATTTCCTCCTTCTGTAGCTTCTCTTTCTTGAGTAGGTGCTTGAAAATTCTGGTTTTGAACTAAAATTTGGGGTTTGTTTCTCTCTAAGCAGTTTGTAACCATAATGTGCAAAAGAAAAAAAGACTCATTGAGGAAAAAAAAAAAAAGAAGTTACGTTGTTTCGGTAACATTCTTTTTTCTAAGGGATTATACAAACATTTCATTATCACTGATATTATTATGCTCCCAGTGATTTCCTCTGTTTTCTTAATTCCTGTTAAGTTACTAAGAGACAAAACAGCTCTTGAGGATCAACATAGCATTATTTCTCAAATTATTAGTCTTGTTTTCTTCTTTATTGCATTTTCATTCTCCTAGACCTTGCCACTAAAAGGGTCATTATTGCTGTGACAATAAGATGGGATAAGGAAAAATTTATTCAAAGTCACAACAAGGGTTTAAGGAGAGGCTGACACAGCCAAAGGGACTGACAAGGGCAATTAACATAGTCACAGAGTGCTGGATGTATGGGAAGATGAACATAAGAAATGGGAAGATTACATTTAAAATTAGCAATAATAACATGTGTAAATAATGTGTGACTGAAATACAAGACAGGTCTCTACCTGCAGGCACTGACAAGATTTTAGACATAGAACAGCATAATGGCAAATAACTTACTACTCTAGGAGAATAATTTTCACCGTGTGATGTCCTAATGTGGCATGTTGAAAATACCCTCTGTTTTTTGCTGTATTTAAAAAATAAGAACTGAATAAAATGTGAATAAATGCACAGGAAAAGATGAGAGACACATGGCAGTGTTGAAAGGCCAACCCTAAATGTGTGCAGAGGGATTTGGTGCTAGCCAAGGAAGGTAGTTCCAGCATGGGGAGCTGGTATTAGCTAAGGTTGCCCAGGAATTTTTTTTTCAATTTAGGATTTTTTTGGTTATGTAGACAGTGGACAAGCACAGCTTTAGAAGTTAGTAATTAGAAATTTGGGAAGTAGTGGCCCTTATTTGAGTCAGCTGTGCAAGTCAAGGCTATCTTCACTGATACAGAGAAAACAGTGAGATTAACTAAACATTACACAAAGACTAAGAGATCTGATTCAAAATATTTGGACTAGGCTGCTTCCATAAATAATAGAGTGGAAGAAAGAAGAGAAAAAACAATCAATCATTCTCTTATGCTGTGGGTACACATTTTTGTTTTGTGGACAGTTAAAAGAATTTTGAAGTTATATTTAAATATAAACTATTATGAATTAAAGCCCCTGTTTTTCAACCTTACTTCAACTTAATTTGGGAATTTACCTGTTAAATTGATGTATATAAAAGACACAGCAGTAGAAGCTGTCTTCAATGCTGCTGAAGTTGTTTACATGTCTCAGCAATTGGCTTCATTTCTTTGAGATGACAGTGTCCTTTTTACAACAGCTATCACACATTATTATGCGGACCCACAATGCCATATGGAAGCATAAATGATAAAATGCACTTTCATATAAGCCAATATAAATAGTAGTTATTGGCAAATTCATTCTTTTCATCCCTGATCTCATCTCTCTGGCAATAAAGAAAAACTGAGACTACTTGTCTAAACAGTTAATACATAATTTAAAAGCAGAGTATCAAGAGCATTATCAAAATGTCCACATAAAAATAGAAATCATATTTGTGTGCAAATACAAATTAACTTTGGAGGCACCCTTTTTTGTGAACAAATAACAGTAATTGTTTATATTGACATGTAGCGATTTGTAGTTTGAATTTTAGGAGCAGATAAACAATTTGAATTGGCAGCAATATATTCTGCTTTAAACTTGGGGGGATTTGGTAAAGCCTCAAAGTTCAGCTATGATTGTCTTGAGAGCTTAGAGGCATTAAGAGTCCAAGAACTGACATCAAGATTTAGCACACTACTTGGAGGTTTGAGAATACCTCAATGGAAAATAAATCAGTGCTGTGAGTAAAGTTTTTTTAAAATCCAATACTTAACAGGTGGTGTAAGGGAAAGTTTAGATGTCTCACTGAAGTAAGTGCAGGTCAATCGCCAATTGAGAAAAAATAACCAAGTCTTCTGGATCCTTATACCTCAAGAGGAAAAAAACTTGTGGGTCAAATTTAACGTTTATTACTATTAAAAGGATGTAAGAGAATGTTGTTAATATTTCAGTAACAAGTTTCATACTCCTTATTCACAGAACTTGGTACCAGAGCCATATTTTGAAAATAAAAGCAGCTTCACTGTCGGCTAGTGTGTCAACCAATGAGAACCTCTTTTATATTTTTTCGTAGCTCTGTTATCTTCAGCCAAAGTCAACGAGAGTTAGAGATCTCAAAGATGCGCAATTCCCTAAATTTCCATGAGAAATGATAGGTACATAGAAGTGAGGGTCCACAGTCTGGAAAAGCCTGCAAGATAAACTTGTTTTTTCCATGTGATGTGCTGGTTCTCCAGACAGCGGGAGCAGCGATATATTAAGGAAAGCTGCACTTCATAGAGGAAGGGAATACCTATGAGAATTCAGAGCTCAAATTTGGTCATTGGAACCTGAATGTAATGTCGTTTTCTGGTGCTGTGTTTCAAACTGCATGACTGAGGTATGGGAACAAACTACTGAGGGAGAAACACTACAGCAAAAATCATGATTATTGTCCTATAAAAGCTTTTGAGTTTGCCAAAAAAATCCCCCAAAATCACTGAGCTCACACAGGTTGATGTGTAGGAGATTTTATGAAGGGTAGATTCCAGACCTCTAGCATGGTGCATGGCAGGCATCACTGAGGATCTGAAATGCTCTATGTTCTTAAGACACTGCGTAGCAGTACCTGGGATTCTTAAAACTGAACACTGTATCAAATGTAAGACTTGTATTTGAAAAGGATAAATAAGAACTATTTTTGTTCTGTGTTGTAAAAACATTTTCTGAAATAATAAAAGCAGTGCTCTAAGCATGACAGTTATATCTGTGAATTAATTAAAGACACTTATGTAATTTTTGATATCATAATCACAGTAAAAAAAATCTAAATTTGCAATTTTAATTCTTAGCCTATTCTACCATTTCCTTCTCTTTAATGGTGACTGCCTGTGTACTTGAAACTGAAGCTATTCATGTTGAGTAATGGGAAACCTCAGGGAGACTCCTTCCTTTTATTCTGCAACTGAGTTAACAAAAAATGTTCTTTTCAGGCCTTAGGTGGGTACCTTTATATCAAAATCCAAGCCTGGCCATGCAGCAGAGACAGAAAGACTTATTCCCCAGTAAACTACAGTATCTCTGAGACTGATACTGGGCTTTAACTGCGTATCTCAGAACGGCTGGTGGGGCAAATGGATCATAGTGTGGTTTTTATGCTTTCTTTTGTTGGTTTATTAATTTTTTTTGGAACAAAGCCACCCATACTGTAAGTCAAATTATCAGTTCAACAGAGAGATCCAAATAGCTCTGCAAGGCCAGGTTTGAATAAGATTCTCATATAATCTGGTTATAATAGTCCATCTGGAATACATATTGCAAGAATCCTGCTTTTGAAGTCTGATCTTGTAGACTGAAGCTAAAGATAATTCTGCCTATAATAAAGTTGGTATATAATAAATAGTGTAATATTTGTGTAAATTAGTTTTTTCTGGATGCATTTTAATATCTTCAACTTCAGATGTCATGTGAATTCTTTGCCCTAGCTTAAAACAAATTATCAAACCTTGCACGAGTGGTAGCAGGAATAGTTTAAAATCAAAAAGACATTCTATCTGCATCTGCGCGGCGGTGACTGAATAACAACACGGGAAGTATAAAATCAGAAAGACATTACATCTTTGCAGGTTATATGTTACTAACATCACTGTGTGACTAATTTGATGCGACTCAAACTCCTCAGGAAAAGATTTGTCATTCTGTCAATCGCATTGGGCTGCGCTGATGACGGAGCTGGTAAGCTGTCTGTTAATGCTTGGAAAGAACCTGTCATGATTGTGTGATTGAATTCTGGAAATACTGACTAAACAGTTTTTCATATCTTTGTGGCTGGTTAAATGGAGTGATAAATATCTCTAATTTCAAAACTGCAGTTTCAGGAAGATTCAAACCATAGCAATACTCCATCAGCTATCATGTTGCAAAATAAGCTGTGTGCAGGATGACTTTGTGACCTGAAACCTGCAAAACTGAAATGCAGAATAATTTTAGATGCCACCTTCTCTAACTAAGAAGGCATGCAAAATACAAGTAATTAGATGACAGCTACTCTGGTTGATGCTAATTTCGGTTTTTTAACCAATTTTTCACTGAAATTTTTCAAAGTAGAAATGACCTTTAAAGCCAAAACCTTGTCACTTTCATGCATGTCATTCAGTTAGATTTAAAAGTAACGCAATGAAACTGCTGTTTTCTACAGTGACTGCTGAATAGAAATTGTTTCTATAATATTTAGCTGGAGTTTAATTTCCGAGGCTGTATAAAAAAACAGGTTTGAAGTATGGAAAGGGATAGGCAGGAGAGATCTAATCTAAGATGCAGAAGGATATTGTGGCTTCATAATGCACGTGTTAAGTGCTTCTTTAGAACTGTAGTAACTGTTCAACACCTATAGAAATTATCCAAGTGAAAGGTGTCACAAAACTGAAAATAAGGGTATGATCTCCAAAAAATTAGGAAGTGGCTGCACTCTCACAAATAACATCCCTGTGTCTTATTTTTTAAAAAAAAGATTATGGTCAAATGCAAAATTGCTTATTAACAGTGAAAACAGATGAATTAAGAAAAAATAGGGATCTTTTATGCAATAGAGGAGAGGAACATTTCTGCTCTTGCTCAACTTCTATTTGTAGGGATTTTGCCATGGATATCCATGCTTATGGTAGGATGGGGCCTTGAGTGTAATACTATATTGCTTCACTGTAATATGAGGGCTAAGGAAGTTTCTGTATTGGTAAAAGCAAGATTTTCATGGCTTTTGATGATTAATATGGCTTTTTTTCCCATCACTCCTTTGCCTGGAAATGTTATATATATTCCCTAACTGCATAGTTTTTTATATCTAGGAGTTGAGCTATTATTCAAGACTTCTGCTTGGTCTCACTTACTAATTGCAGTAGCCATAAAAAGCTCTTACTAACTGCAAATTGCCTGTCATTATAGTCAGTTGTTTGAAATCACTGAAGCATTTCTAAATTTATGACATCTGCAAGGGTATAAACTCAAATACCTTAAAGAAGTTATAACTGGTCCAATAGGGTTCATCATAACTTGCTCATCAAGTGGCTTATTTCGCCACCTGTTACATTTATTTTACTGTTATAAATCTATATAAATAATTATTGTGTCTTCATGCCACTGTGTTTCATAGCAGCTCATTTTATTGGAAAACCAAATAGCATCAGGTTGCTTTAACATTCACACACTTCTAAGAGCATAAAGGCTACAGATATGCATTTATGATTTACTACTTCAGTCCTCCCAAACTCTGTCAGCAATGGCATTATGGTTCAATTAAAAGTCACCTATCCAAACAAAAACTGGCATGTACCATATGACAAAAGCTTGTCCTGATAACATGAGCTGCAAGGCAAAATGATTAATTGCTGCTCTGTGAGGAGCAGAGTTATAGCCTAGAGTTCACTGCCCACAGTTTAATTAGGCAGGCAGAGATCCATCAGTGAACTAGGATTCAGATTCTGCTGAAGGTTTCTTATCTTGAGTCACAGGTATGTGTTAGGGTTTGGGAGGGAGGGAGGGATTGGCTCATTCCCACTTCCCCAGGTAAAGGAACAATACAGAAAATTTGGAAGAGTTTATTATAAAGCAAAGGAGAGAAATCGATAAAAATGATTGGGAGAAATTTCCTTTTACTGCGTGAATGATTATGTAAGAAAGATGAAAGCTTCCCTGCTCTAAGACTTTGTGTTAAGGGGACTAAAGTGCTTGAGTCTGTGAGAAACATGAAAAACAGTGAGTCAACCAATAAATCACACAGAGACATTGAGACTGGACTGCTGAGTTGTTATATGATTGGTTTTAATTAGAAGGGGTCAATATGTCATAAGATGGGGTTAGCACAGGCTCCTAATGAGTAATTTAACTGCTTTTTAGTTTAAATGTATACTAGGATATAAAAAAGACTTTGGGCTTCTAGCTTTAAGACACTTCTAAGTTTCTTCTGGAGGAATGGCTGAAGAAGACAGCAGTCCAGATTTTATCAACACTGAATTCTGCATTTCATCTAAAGGCCTTTTTTTTTTTTTTAATGCCACTGCATGGTGTAGTGCAGGCAGAGAAAGAAAAAATATAACCTAAAGTTGTGAAACCTGAATTAAGGTACTCTATGCAGGGTGTAAAGTTAGAATTTAAAATAAGAATTCCACAGGAATGTGTTGTTGCTGAGATCAAAGGGCATTCTCACATGGTAATGATGTAATACTTTCACTCAGCATGAGTTTGTGAATGCCCAGCTCCTTTTCATGGCAATTGTGCAGCTAACACCTTCTTGGAAGAGCAGAGATTAAAAGCGAGCGTCAGGCTGAATCGATGTTCTTTTACAGCAGATTTAAATGTAGTCCTAAGATTTAATGAATTTGAAATTGAATAGACTTCTTTCTTCTACACCTCTGGGTAGAACCTGCAGGATTATGTTCTCTTCTGGGACATCACAGTCATTTGGTATCTGTTCTGGGTGTTTCTGTAGCCCTTCTGTGAATTTTTTTCAGACATTTTTGTCAGATATTTCAACAGTTTGCAGTTTTTTCTGATTTATATTTGCTTTTTGAAAGTGGTCCTTATGGAAAGTTCCTCCACGCTTGACAGCTCAGTTGTCCATTGGATAACCAACATCTCAGCAGGACAAGTCCCCTTCCAGGGAAAGCTTTTTAGTGGTGTTGAATCTTAACAAATACAGAGATGCTTCTCGCTACCAANTAAAAAAGACTTTGGGCTTCTAGCTTTAAGACACTTCTAAGTTTCTTCTGGAGGAATGGCTGAAGAAGACAGCAGTCCAGATTTTATCAACACTGAATTCTGCATTTCATCTAAAGGCCTTTTTTTTTTTTTAATGCCACTGCATGGTGTAGTGCAGGCAGAGAAAGAAAAAATATAACCTAAAGTTGTGAAACCTGAATTAAGGTACTCTATGCAGGGTGTAAAGTTAGAATTTAAAATAAGAATTCCACAGGAATGTGTTGTTGCTGAGATCAAAGGGCATTCTCACATGGTAATGATGTAATACTTTCACTCAGCATGAGTTTGTGAATGCCCAGCTCCTTTTCATGGCAATTGTGCAGCTAACACCTTCTTGGAAGAGCAGAGATTAAAAGCGAGCGTCAGGCTGAATCGATGTTCTTTTACAGCAGATTTAAATGTAGTCCTAAGATTTAATGAGTTTGAAATTGAATAGACTTCTTTCTTCTACACCTCTGGGTAGAACCTGCAGGATTATGTTCTCTTCTGGGACACCACAGTCATTTGGTGTCTGTTCTGGGTGCTTCTGTAGTCCTCCTGTGAATTTTTTTCAGATATTTTTATCAGATATTGCAACAGTTTGCAGTTTTTTCTGATTTATATTTGCTTTTTGAAAGTGGTCCATATGGAAAGTTCCTCCACACTTGACAGCTCAGTTGTCCATTGGATAGCCAACCTCTCAGCAGGACAAGTCCCATTCCAGGGAAAGCTTTTTAGTAGTGTTGAATCTTAACAAATGCAGAGATGCTTCTCGCTACCAGCCCCTCGTCTGACTGCCTCAGGTTGGTGCTGTTCATCTCAAGAGTCTTCCAGTGCCTTATTTTTGGGCAGCAAAGGGAGAGGGCACTGAAATGGCAGGTGAGGAGTGAAAGAGAGACAGTGGATGGGGTCAGCTGCAGTACTGCTGGCTGCTTGATGTAGCACACTACCGTGATTTGATTTGATGGCAATCCCCATTAAGTAGTTAAAAGATTTTCTCGTTTTGAGCAGAGCTGGACAGAATCTTTCTGAGGGAATATTTCTCAGTTAGAATATGCCAATTAATTTAAAGTGAAATCTTTTGTGGAAATGTGACAATCTGAAGAGAAATTTCATTAAAATGTTAGACTGCTCCACCTTGACTTTTCAGAAAGAGGAGTAGAATTTTCAATTAAAAAGAAACCCAAAAAACCTTTATGAAATTAAAAAAAAATATATGCAATTTCATCACCTGCACATATAAAAACTGAAGCTGATATGAAATATTTTGCTTACAAAAATGAATTATTTTGAATTATTTTGAATTATTTTTGCACCTGCAGGCCTCACAGCCTACCGAACTTCTTCTAACAGTGTCCAACAAAATAGTTTAGGTCAAGTGATGCTTTCATGACTCATTTTGTATTTTTCCCCTTTGATGGGGATCTGCAAAAGGATTTCAAGCTGCTTTTATTATCTCCAGGGTTCAGCTTCTTAATTGAAATGAGTTCCTAGTAGTTTCACACCAGAAGTTTCTTTCAGGTTTATTTTCTTTCCTGTGAGGCAGGGAGTCTCCTCACAGGAGTTCTCCTCTTGAGAAGCTTTAAGTGTGTCTCACCTCACACCATGCTGTTCTTGGGGAGATGTTTATAGAGGTGAGAATCTCTAACAGACTGTGTGTGGCTGGACGTTAAAAGTATTTTTTTTCCACAAATAGCAAAATTAGGGACATGTCTTGTGAAAACAGAAGGGAACGTTCAGCTTATTGAGCACATACTATGGGCTTGACTACGATGCTAAAGCAGAAGTCATTGCAAAGTCGGCCTTCACTGCTTGTTGCTGAGTCCCAGACACCAGCAGCAGCTGGCCTTATGGTGAACAACTAATACAGGCTGAAGCACAGTCTTTCCTTAGTATAAAGACCTGGAAGGACAGTGAGAGTCATTCTTTCTTGCATGAGGAAAAAAGTTACAGTGGAAGGTACAGCTACTTCTCTCACCCCTCCTTTATGCTAGCACATTGCTCCAAGGACATTAGAGAGATGAGCTTCATGAGCCATGATAACAAATGCCAGGCATGCTGGGGAGGAATTGGATGCATCATTTGCTTACTTCTGGCACCTATTTGGATGCCTGGAGAGGAGCTGTGCCATTCCCAATTTTCTCAGGGGAACCGTGGATCTGTTCCTCTCTGAGTAGTACAACGTAGCCCTCCCTGACTTGAACATTATGAAAACTCTTTCTAAAAATAATTATAAATAATTTAAAGACTCTCATAGAGATTAAGCTGCTGTCGAATACAGCCATTTCTCCTAATCTAAGAATTTTAAACTTCTTGTTCTTTGTTACAGGCAACCTTAGAGAGCTGAGCTGTTCCATGTAGACAGATATTTGCAGAATTTGCCCTGAAGCAGTTTTAGGATTTCGAAATGCAGCTTCTGGAGACCTGCCTGAAGCAACCACGTCAGGGAAAAAAAGAAAACATAGGGGAGCTTCTGCCTTGTGCTGCCTCAGCTCTGCCTTCAGGAACAGAACGAAAGGGAAAGAGCATGAGAGCTTCAGCCTGAGCGATTCCAACCTCAAAAGGGACTGGCACCACCCCCTGTTCCATTTCCAACTGCTGGGTCTTAGAGAGACAGTAATAATTTTGGTCACAGACATGGAATACAATAACATTTTGTGTTACACAGGACGTTTGGCTATAAATATAAGTGTTTGCCATCTCTTTTTACTTTGAGCAAATACAGCTGAAAACAGGAAACATCCTGTTTTACATCCCTATTTAACACCATTGTTCAAAAAGGATTGAAGTTTTTAACATTTTCATTTATCTGTGAGGTAAACAAATTTTTTGACTGATGGTATTTCAAGAGAGTGTCTTCTTCAGCCTTTTCCACTGACAATGTCTCTACATAGGCTGTATAACCTGCTGTTGTGCTTCCCAGGGTATTCTTTTATTAAATACACCAATAACAAGAATAGAATAGTCACATTTAGCTTAAGGTTTCTTTTCAAATACAGTAGTTCTTAGGTCTTTTCTTTCCTTTCCCCTTAGAATGTCCTACTTTGTGTTGGTATTTTTTTAACAACTGCACTTTATTGTGCCATTTTTGTTGTCTCAAAAATAAATAATGGACCTTCCATTGACCAGGTTCTAAAAGATAATAGGGAAAATCTATTCTTAATATTGGGAGGATTCTTAAAATGACATTATTATTTCTTCTTATATCTAAGTGGAGAGGAAAATTAATTGGGTGAAAGCATCACCTAATGTATCCATATTGAAATAAGGCTAGAGGCTGGAAATGTTCAATAGAATATATGACATACTTTTGCAAGTTTAGGCTATGATAATATTGCCTATGGTTGTGTTTCTAAGAGTTTGAAAGAGCTGGTTCCAATTTTGAGCTTCTATGTTCACCATGGCATTTTAATTTCTGTTAAGAATTATGTGAATGTTTAATTACTTGTTTATCTATTAATAAAATTCTGGAATGTTTATAAAATGTAATTTTGCTCTTAAGATGGCTTGGATGCACGAGACTAGACCATGCAACCTGCCCATGGAAGACACAGCAGTTCCTTTGAATATCGTAAATAAATAACACAGTTTTTCTGTGAGTATTGAACCAAAGACAATCGTTTCCTTATATCAAAAGATGGAATTGACTGCACAGATAATATCTTCAAAAGTGGCATTTATGATCTTATCCTTTTATCACTTCCAAATGTATTAGTGCCGCTATCTTTTGTAGAATGGTTATAATCTATGCCATGAAGATAAATTAGGAAATTAATAAGGACATCCCCTGCAACTGGATCCACAGTGGGGTAAATTTATAATGAATAGTGTTTTGCAAGGAAATGTTGATGTAAAATCTGTAGAAAAGGAACATTGTTAATGCTGCCTAATTCAAGGTGTGGACTTATATGATGCAATTTTAAATAGTTTTATTTAGTGAATTAATTAAAAAATGATCCTCTAAGCCAATGGATGAAATATGTTTATTTAAATATGTTTGTTTACATATCTTCTGCTTTGCTTAAATATGAATTAACAGCCTGCCATGTCGTATTAGGGATTATGTACTTTGAAATACAGTAAAAAAAAATTAATTCTTTGAGCTGTACGCAGAATTTAAGTACTAGTCAAATATTCTGGATAAAGGTAAATCCATGGTTATAGGAAATACTTAAAAATGCTGATTACAAAATAACTTGTAGAGCTAAGGATTCATAAAGTATATAAAATAAAATTGATTAACAATAAAAAGATACAAATTCATTTTAAATATCAGGAGATATTTTTTAAGACAATTAACAAAGCATCTAAATTTTCATACCAAGGGAAAAAAAAGCTGAGTATGTCCTGTCAAGATATTTCTCATTTACTTGGGAGATAATACATCATATACATGGAAGACTTGAGGTCTTTATCATGGCTATGCACTCCTCTCTTTAATGGGAACGTACCGCGGAAATGCAATGTTCCTTTTGGGATAAATGAGTGTAAATATCAGCAACATGTCTGGTTAGACAGCTTCTCTGTACTGTTGTCTTGTTGTGCTGGAGACACTCCTGGAAAGGAGTTAAAAGTTAAGAACTGTGCCAATTCTCCCTTTCATACAATATTAACCAAAAAGCTATTCAAGTTTTGATTCTGTTAAAATTTTAGCACAGTGGTATATGTGAGATGGTGTAAACCATGTGCTGTACTTAGTACAGTGGTTTAATAAACACTGGTTTGTCATTTATTAGTGAAATGTTCTCAGCTGTTTTGCTTAATTCTCTATGATGCTTTTTATATTGAGCTTGATTATCTTAGAGGTCTTCTCCAAGCTGAAAAATTCCATAATTCTATATAGAATTTTTGTTGAATAACAAAATCTTCAGAGTCTATACAGCCTAATTTGTGAGGGCCAAAATGCTCCTGCCATAGCCCATTTTGGTGATTAAATTTGTGTGTATATAAGTAGTTTGTGAATCAGGATCTGTGTAGACAGAATTTGCCATAAATCATGGCAGGAAGAATTGGAGAGCTGAATTATGTATACCTGTTGTGATTTGATCACTGCTCTGATGCAAGGAAATGCTTATTTTTAGCAGATTACTCTGTCCCAAAATGGATCTGAATTTTGACTGTGAGCTGGTATGGATGATCTTTTTTTGGAAATCCAGATGCCAGTAAATAGCTTTTCAAGCCTCCACTGCAATCTCCCAACAAAACACACAGGAGTTTATTGTTCTTTCAAAACTTCCTAGCTAGTTGAATTTATGCCATAAATTCATAACTTCAGGCATCCATGCTCGTACCACAGTCACTGTGAATAATTGATAGTGCTTACAAGTTTTGATGATTTAGTACCTGGGCAGGCAAATTTGTAGAATGTCACGTATTTTTTAGGCAAAGATTTATTTAAAGACTGAAATTTATCCAGATCTTCAAAATGATAAATTTGGTACAAAAATATTTTAACAAAGCATTGTTTGTCCTTCTCTGTATGAAGTGTACAATTGTATTCTAAAAGAACAGTAATTCCAAGGAGGAAAAAACACCTTAAATAAACACTAGATAAATTATAAAATCTTGTAACAGGATCCCTTATGCAGCAACTCCAGTGTTCAGTTAGGTATTTTGGGGTTTAAGGCCCGAGTAGTTTGTGTCACTTTCCAGATGACTCTCCTCAAGCCATATGTCATTTGATGTCTTGTCTGCAAAAATATATGTTCTGATACAAGTGCCCTGCAGTTATACTCCTAGGAATAAAGAATAAGGATTACACTCAATGATACAATAATCACCAGCTCCTTGGAATACACCAAAACTGCTGTTATTAACTTAAGGGTTTTCATTTGCAGTTTAAATAAAAAACTGTACCTGCCAAAAATTGATAACTGTTCAATATTACCCTGTAACTGAGGTTAGTTTGGGGAACTAAAGTATTGCTTAACAGAGTGAGGATTCAGGTAAGCTGCATCTCCCACAATTTCCTTATTTGTTCTCTGTGCCAGGCTACCAAGTACTGGCTGGTTTTTATCTATCTGGTTTTTATAGGAATGGTCTACTTTTCTTTCTTGTTTTTTTTTCATAGGTTTTTTTTTTGTGTCTTGCATGTAAATATCCCAGAAGATGAAAGAGAAGGGTTTTGTGGGTATGGATTTCTGATGATATGAAGAAAAAAAATTAGTCAGGGTGACTTAGTCTGCTTCTTTCCCACCACTGGAAGTGTTCAAGGCCAGGTTGGATGGATTTCTGTGCATTGTTTCCCAGCAATGGTAAAAAACCAAACTCGAAAGATATCTGCCGTTTTTAATTTGCCTTAATTAATTTTATTATATTTACTTAATGTTAAATTTACTAAATGTTAAATTTACAGTTCAATTTTTTTAAGTCCTATTGTTTTTCAAAGAGAAAAACTGATGGTGAGAATGTGTATTCAACTCTGATTTGTCAGAGAGCCAGAAAGAGAAAATGGCCTGTTCCAGTAATCAAAATGGTGCTGGCCTTGAGGGAGCAACAGAAACAGCACATGGAAAATTATTAAAACAGATTTTGAAAGCTAAAAACAATAGGAAGGCTGAAAAAAAAAGGTGTTATTTTCACTAAGTAGCCTGAGTTTATTTGTTAAAGTACTTTCCAGCACAAGGAAAGTGCAGAGTAACTGTCTTAATGTTCTAATTAAAGCCCTTACCAGGAAAAAAGCATCTTCTACTTGAAAGATGATTTAATGACCAGAACGTGATGATATACATATCCAGGTCAAAAGCCATCCAGATTAGCAGAACACTGCTTCTGTTTACAGGCTTGGTGCTCAGGTCCTGCAATTGATCAGAGATCAGCAGTAATAAACATCTTTTTGACAGGAAACTGTACATGAAGTTATTGAATGCAAGTCAATCAAGATCTGATTTATATAAAAACAATGAAGAATAAGAAATATTTTTAAATGGTAGCAAAGAAACCCCCACAACAATCAAAACTGAAAAATAAGAGTGTTATCCTGTGTCCCAGTTCTCATTAATTGCACTAATAATGTTTTTAGGGATCCACAAGTATCTGTAGAGTAAGCTAAGAGAGCACACAGCCAACATCTAAAAGAGGAAAAAAAAAATTTGGTTTTACTGCCTTTTGGAAAAACATTGCCATTGCACTTCTCATATAACAACTATTAGAGTGAAGAGTCAGGGTATGAGGGAAACCTTAAAGATTATCTATTCCCACCCTCTGCCATGGGCAGGGATATATTTCCCCACATCAGGTTGCCCAAAACCCCATTCAGCTGCCCTTGAACACTAACAATTATAGGGCATCCACAGCTTCTCTGGGCAACCTGTTCCACCTGTATCCCACCATGCTCATAAAGAAAAATATGTTCCTTATAGCCAGTCTAAATCTACCCTCTTTCAGTTTCAACAGTTGCTCCTTGTCCTATAAATACAGACTATGTTAAGAAGTTGCTCATGTATTGAAAGGCTGATAAAGGTTCTCCCTGGAGCTTTATTCTTCCCCAGGCTGAACAGCCCCAGTCTCTCAGCCTCTCTTCACAGGAGAGGTGCTGCAGCCCTCTGACCATTCTTGTGGGCCTCCTCTGGCCCTTTTTTTAACGAGTCCATGTCTGTCTTGTGCTGGGGGACCCCAGAGCTGGACGTAATACTCCAGCTGGAGTCTCATGAGAGCAGAAAATCCCATATTTACAGAAGTGCTGGGACCATGTCTGAAATATGATTTTTATTGATTTTTTATATATCACACATGAATAGACAGAGTGTCTGGAGAAGGAAGTACATTTTTTGAAATAAATTTACTTTGTGGCTATTGCAAAGTAAAGAGTTCATTTATGTTTATAGACTGCAGAAAGGTTCTCAATACGAGCTGATGGAGAGCTAATCAGATCAATGAGCCAGTCCCAAAACTGCATACCGAATTGAACTGGATGCTCAAGCCAACACCTCTGCACACTGTACTACAGTGCTCTTCAGTAAGAGTCTTTCACCATATAAAGTTTGCCAAATACCTTATTCTGGGAGAAGAGTCTGTGTCTGCAAAACAGAGAAAGGGAAAGGAGTTAGCACTGTTGCTCGCAATCAATAGACTGCACCACTTGCAGGGGCACCTGCAATGATCTATTACAATGGCACAGAGAAGATCAAATTTTCTCATCAAAAGTGGAAAATAACCTTTATCTGGTCATAAATTGATATGCAGTGCAGGTACTTGTGTTTCAGTGTTTGTCAAAGTATATGAAGCTCCTGAATTTAACTCGGTCAAAATAAATGCCGGTGTTATGAAGTCCTCTGAAACACTTTTACTAACACAAGAAAATTCCTATTATAAGTCACTGACAGTTACTTTTCTGTACAGATGGCTGCTTTAAGTAACTATGTGTCATACATAATGAGATATTGCTGAAGACTGTTCTCATGAGGTAATTTATGTTTTCTTTATTTCACTGGTTACCTAAAAAGTGATATATGCTTTGACTCAAGGCTTGCAGAGTGCAAGATTTCTTTTTATATAGGGCAGCTCTCCAATGCTTGTGAATTCCAAGGGAAAAAAAACCCCTACTTGTTAACCTTTCTAAAGGGCTCTAGATGATAGATAATTATTGTTACATAAAGATGCCACAGTAGTGTTGCTGGAGAAGAAAAGCACGTGGTTTGTGTGTACAATAGACAGTAAAGAGACCCATGCGTGCTGATGTGTGGATGTTCTGAAGGAAGAATGGTTGCTGGAACTTGACTTCTTGTGCATGTCTAGTCTGTTTTCCTAGAGAAAAGCAGACAGAAGCCAGGTGCCTGCATTGTATGTACCCTGTACATACAATGTGTGATTTGGTTTGCAATAACCAACTGAAATTAACCCAGACTTCTTATTTAATAGGGCTGCGATTAGCATGGGGTCATTTGAACCTGCCATTGTTGTGCAGCAGGTGTAGCACTAGTAGTTTAGTCAGTGGGAAACCTCAAAAGGTGTTTGTGAGGCAAGCACTGTAGCTACAAGCTCCCTGCATTCTTGCCTGGTTGGAGTATTGTGGTATGAATGAATAGAAGATCACTTAAATTTTTAGAAATGGAGGATTAGGGACTCTGTACAGCTTCTGTTCCTCAGTATAGTTTGTAAGTCTACATCTATAAAACTTACCAAGGAATTATCAGGTGATTGTCGTTCGGGGAAATACAGTTTTTCAAGTGTTAAAACCTAGCAGAAGGGATTTTTTTATTGAGCCAGTCCAAGTTGCAGTGCAAAAAGAATAAGGAAAGTTAATGTATTTCTTCAAATATATAGCACTAGGAAATAACAATTACCTGTGAGAGATTTCTAGGAGTGTGTACATGAACCCCTCAAGATAAGCACTTCCTCCTTCAGGAGCTTCAAATAAAATAAAAGAAAAGAAAAAATAAAGAAAAAAATCCAGTTACATTGGCAAACTTCCTCTCAGAAAGCTCTTTACAAAACCTACCAACTTCTCCTATCTCAAAAACTTTAAATCTGTTCCTTTGATTCAACAAAATCCTACAAAAAACTCTGGCCTTTTCACACGTGTTCAAAAGAGCCTTTGCTAAGTCAGAGTGTCATAAATGAGTCTTGTCTTGGAGACTCTGAGTGTGATTTAGGTGTCCTCTCTTTAGGCTGCATTTTTCCCTAATGGAATTTCACATTATGTTGAGTTAACTGGGATGGCTCACACTAGACAACGTTTGCCCTGCCAATTCTGCCTAGTTATGAAATGTGTTTTATTATGTGAAAACAACATTCTATCATGAAAGTATTACACTATTATGTCTTTTTTTTTCTTAATAGTGAAATACTGACAAATACATCAGGGGTTTTGCCAAAGGAACAAATATCTGAAGAAATTATAAAGGAGGCAATACTTTTAATATTTAATGAGAAATAACAAAAATTTAAACAAGAATGCAATGCAGCCTGCTTGTTTGGGAGACATACATGAATTTAGTTAACAAAACTCTATCCTGAGGAAGGAACAAATCATTGTATTTGGGAGAAAAAAACCTCCTAGTTTTCACACTCTTGGTTCAGCTGAGGTTAATCTTTTCAGAGACGTGCTATTTTTCAGACACTGAGAACTTTATAGTTATGTTATAAACCATGCAGCCTTAACAACTACATTCCAAGTAGTAATTGGGGTGTACTTCCCTAAGGTTTTGAAGAAAAGCTTGTCAGCAAAGCATCCACAGTGGAGGAAAATACTCAGTACCCTAATCACAATGGAGTTACAGGTAGTGACACTGGTGGGAACCTAAGCCTTTAAAGCAAGCAGATCTTCAGCACCTGTCTTCAGAGCTAAATCAACTGCCTGTGAAATATCTACTCCTGATGTCCTCAGTGCAAAGGCACAATGCTATGGCTCTGGTTTTGGGATCTCAAATCTATCATAGAGGCTGTGGCAGCAGTGCAGAGGCTCCCCAAAGCATCTTTTCAGTGACAAAAGGCAGCTTTGTGGCTCTGGTTCCCACTGAGTTTGTGAACAGTGAAGGAAAAGAAATTTATTGCATTAAAACTAACTTATATAAATACAAAACCACTTTTTTTAGGGATCTGGAGTACTGTGTTTTGTCCTCTGAGATACAGAAAACACAGCAGTAGCACTGTCTGAAAGTACGGATATTTGGAGAAAACTCTGTAGAGAAGGGAAGTGAAATGACTTCAAAACCAGCTTGATGTTTGGGGGTTTGCATCTTCATTTGATCTGCTTTTGGATACATTGCAACCCTTAGTGAAAGCTGGTGTTCATGTCAGCCATTTGAATCCCTTTACAGAAAACCACAAAAGTTTCCATTTACTGTTCTTCCGTTTTCAGTCCCAGAGTTACGTGATCAAAGTCAGCCCTTGCCCTCATCCTGGCTTAGATTTCTATCGTTCTGTGAGTGCTGTAATGTATTTTTCACATGTATCACATGCCTTTGTTGTCACCTTTTCTCATTATCGCTGTGGGGATCAGTGCACCCAGGTTGCTGTCTCTGAAAGGAAGCCTTCAGCCTTTCCCTAACTTTCACCTGGGACTACTCAGATGAGTTTTCTGAAGAACCATAAACTTGTATAATTATGCTTCCTGATCTTCGTATAATTATGCTTTCTGATCTTTGTATAATTATGCTTTCTGATCTGAATTTCATCCAAATTTGATCTTCCATTGCTCTACTCTGTCTCTCTTTTGTTTCTAGTGAAATGATGATTAGTTCTGATGCACACACCGGCTTGATGCAGCCAAGGATCAGTGAGACCCAGAGGAGGGATGCTGCCTTTTGTGGCTTACTCTAGCATGGAATCTTTCTTTGGCTTTACAGAAACTGTCATAGGAAAGTCCATGCTAGGAAACGACATCTGAATCACAGATTTACACTCATGCAGCCTGACTCACTTTATTTTCATTATTTTGGAGTTCCCCACCCTTGGTCCTGTCTGCAGCTCAGTTTTCCCTTTTAAGGGATAAAATAATGGTTGCTGGATAATAATGGATGAAATAATGAGCTAGTTAATAGAGGGTGGCTTTCACTACTGTTCATGAATCAGGTGTGGAACAAAAATTGAAACCACACAGCATTTCTAGTAGATTTTGATCCAAGAATTTTAGTTCCATGTGTTAACTCTGGCTAATATTCTGCTTAATAATGGACTAAATATTGCATTAAATGTTTTAATCTATTAGTGAATAAATCACAGGTACTCTAGAGTTCCTCTTTCATTCATTTTAATTGCACACTTCAGATGTCTAAAAAAATAAATGGGTGTAAATAACAGGTAAATGATGAGTCAAAGCCCATTTGCAGGAGCAAGGCAAAGTCAAACTCTGATTTTGTGTCATAATGTGGTAGATTTTAATATAAGAAATCTTTCACTGAACTCTATATACTTTGTATGTAGGGATAGGAAGCCCCCAGGATATATTATAGCACCGTCCAGCATCTAAAGGGGTCTACAAGAGATATTTGGAGAGAAGTTTCAAATGGGCACGTAGTGATAGGAAAAAGGGGAATGGCTTTAAACTTAAAGAGGACGAGTTTAGATTAGCTATTAGGAAGAAATTCTTCACTATGAGGGTGATGAGGCAATGGAACAGGTTACCCAGAGAAGCTGTGGATGCCCCTGAAATTGTTCAAGGCCGAGTTGGATGGAGCTTTGAGAAACCTGGTCTATTTGAAGGTGTCCCTGCCCAAGGCAAGGGAGTTGGAACTAGATGGTCTGGAAGGTCCAGACCAAATCTGTAATTCTCTGACTTTTAGATGTACAGGCATATTTTCAGGACACAAAGGTTGACTTGCACACAGGTAACAGAAATAGGCACATGCTCAGTTTCTAGGTAGTATCAGTGAGCTGGCAGCACGTTTCCCATGAAAATACTTAATTGAAAGCACTATGCTACACCTGGCATTCAGTGACTGGCATGCTTGCGCTTCTCAGACTAGGGTGTTTTGTTTACCTATTTGTCTCCATATCCATGTTTTTTAATTCTCTTACTTCAGTATTCATGGCAGAAGACTCACTTGTCCATCTTGCCTGTGTGTTGGTATACTTCCCAATCAATGAGCATTTTAGGAGGCAAAGACAGGCAATGCTTTTTCACAGGACCATGTTTCCTAAAAAAATAAACAAATGCAGGATCGCTGTAGTGTATTGATGTGCAGCTGTACCACATGTTGCACAGATATGCAGGTACATCTCCACGACTCCACCAACCCTCCAAGCGGGCTGTGAGACAGTGGCACTCCAGAGGCTGTCCATATCCTTGATTCTAAGTAAATGTTCTCTGAGTTTACAGCCCAGGGAAGAGGGAAAACCTACTGATCTTTTTTTAAAGGGAATATACTCTGAGTTTCCTTTTCAAGAAAAGCATTGCTATACAAGACAAAATGCACTGATGATTCTTTTGTTAGTCACATTATAAAAGCAGCTCCTAACAGTGTATCTCTTTCTGCTGTCATTAAGGGAAGACAAATAGAAGTATGAACACTGCCATGCTGGCACTCAGCAGCACCAGTCTGGAAAAACACACAGGCCCTATTTCAATTTCTGCTTTTCTAGTGTTATTTAGTTCATTTAATCAAATAGTTGAAGTCCAAGCACATAACACTACTTACAGCTAAAATATTTGGCAAAGTGCTGCTACAGCCTGTTCAAAGTGTTTTAAGCAGTTAAGCACTCAAAGGGTACATAATAAGGTATATACTCAAATGTGTACGTAAATTAGATTTAAGAACATGGAGCTCTACAGGTTTTGGAATGCTTGTTAAACTGCTGCTTTCTCTGTTAATTAAAAGCTCCTACTGCCAGTTTGTTTCTGTTTTATTAAAGTGCTCCAGTGTTTGGAACCTCTCCATGAACAAATAAATATAGGCAGTCTTCACATGTGTGGATATATATATACTGAAAAATGTCTTTTGGTGAGATAATTCTTTGCTTAATAATCTGCCACCAAATACTAATCTACAAGAATGTAGTTGTTTCTGCTCATAAATTTCTAACAAAATCTCATGAATATAGTCTGATGCAGGATTCCCTATGTGGTTATTAACCTACACACATTTTTGATAAGGATTTGTATCAGGTATTTTAGAACTGCAGCATTTTTTTTGAGTGCATATAATTTGTATATCACAAATATAAGAAATGTTCTTGTTTTCCTGTAGAATATAAAAGAATAAATGTAGACTATTACTCACAATAACAAGATACTGTGTTAGACAAACGCTGTAGGCTCTAGAACTCATCTTTTCAGGTATATCCATAAAACTGTGATAGCTGGGGTTCTGGTTTATGTTTAGCAGAATACATGGAGACATCCAGCCTTTTTGGCAATAAGCGTGATTTGTGTTTCGTATTTCAAACGGGAAAATTGTTCAGTTGCTGAGCAAAGGTATGGTGCATTGTACTACAAATGATGTGAGAGATGGGAGAAAAGGATTACTGGCTAAAAAATCCCAAGTGTATTTGTGGGAGGAGGCAGGGCAAGTTCTGCAGCAGTGGGACGTGTACTGCTCCACACCCCACCCCCTTGGAGTCTCGGGTCCGGCCCAGAACTGTTGTCTGTCACTGGCACACTGGAAGCAGTGCCCCACAGCCCACCCCTGGAGCCCCAGTCTAGCCCCAGAGCAGCTGGATGACCAGAAGGCTCTCCTGGGGGGAGGGGGTGGCCACAGGACGCCAGAGAAGACAAAACCCTTTGCACAAGAGTTGCAGGTGTTCCTATGGTTCTTGGATTTTATGGCAGCTGACACCATGCTAGGATCGAAGGCGGTAGCTGCATCTTGCTTTCCTCTCTCTCTCTTTTGTTTTCTATTCATAATTTCTTCTTTAAATCTGGGTAATTTAATATTGGATGGGTCTTAGTTTGCTAAGTCAATGCTTTGTGAAAGGCTTTATTTTGACTGAAATTTTTGTTTAAAATTTTGCCAAACTCCTGATCTTCTAAAGTTTGCCAGTAAAGTTTGGGGTTTTTTAACCTCCTGGGAACTTTTATTGAGTTCTTCTTTGTGCCACCTCAGGGAAAGAGTAGTACCTTAAGCCCCTTTTAAATAACCTTGCCAAGTGAGGAGCAGGGCTCAACAGTGGTGGAAAAGAGTGATCCAGACATGGTGTTTACTGTAACACAGTGGTGTTATTTATGAGTATTAGACCTGTCATCTTTTGTGAGTGTGTGTGGTTTGTTGTCTTGGTATTTTTTCCTCAGGTGTCTCAACTGGAAGATAAAATAGATGGACTTGTGCTGGGAAGCCAGGTGAGATAACAAGAACACTAATGTCCTGGATATATAGTAAAGTATTAGATAGAAACATGGGTGAGTTTAGGTCTGTCCTTGTTCAGTGGCAGCAGTGGTGCTACAGAGGAGCCTGTGTAAATGCAGTGATTTTGATGCCATTTTATCTGCGTAATTCTTTGTAATTTTTTTATTATTTGCAGTATTTATTTTGAAAGAAAGGTAAAATAACGTCTTCCCACACTCACAAAATACCTTGCTTGTATCTTACCTCTATGGGGAACCATAGTTTCAGCGATCACAACTTTGTTTGCAATTCAAAACCTGAATTAAGGAGGTCTCTGCCAAAATCTGTGCAATGGAGCCTGAAGAGCACAGAGTCACATCCTTAGACTTAACAGAGAGCACCTCACATGGTTACCTTGAATACAGCGACATAGAGATTAGTTCGACATTTTTAATTTGCACAGAAAAAAAAGAGCTTTATTTATGAGAAATTCATAATCTTCTGGAACTTGAGATCCCTTTACATGTACTTTACTGTGGTTTGCACATTTTTTGACAATTAATGTTGAGAAGTTTCTATATAAAGTATTAACATAATTACTGTCTCTCTTCTTGTTAAAATAGCACTTTTGATAATGTAGTATGTGTAGTAGGCTTTTTATAATAATTGGAAAGCTTTGGAAAAGAATTTAATGAATATTTGGGCTGCCAAGAAGTATTGTCAATCTTTGATTGACTTGTGTCCTATTTTTCTAGTTACATGCTCTTTGAATGGCCCTTTATGGGTGTCTAAGTTAATTTAGATTTTGATTTTAGTTTATCCTCACAGATAATCACATACAGAAAAATAATTTTAGCATTTAAATGTATTCTAAAACTGTAATTCACATAAAAATAGCTTTACTATCTTGTATTGTAAAGTTTATAGAGAAAATGCAAACTACAGTGTTACAGATGTTAGTCTGCCATAAATAATGGCTTTCATCTGCCAACAGAAGAAATTTTAGTTTGCAGGTAAATCAGCTCACATGAAATATTTATTTTCCCATATATGTGATGGAAGAATTCTCAGGAAAGCTGAATTAATTCACAAAATTTGAAGGAAAAAACTCAACATTAAGCACTCAAAGAAACAAATCCATAAAAATTAGGAGTTTATGTCCAGGATCCTTCTGAACTTTCACTCCAGAGATCTG
>VZTH01015000.1:0-18073 GCA_013397815.1 Aleadryas rufinucha | reverse complement strand
AGGGAGGGGAAGAGGGGGGAAGGGCACCTTCGCGGTGCCTGTTGGGGGGTCCCCACTGGGTCCCCCCGGCTCCTCCTCTGCATCCGGATGTGCCTCCCCTCCCTCCTGCCCCCCCATCGGCCCTTTGGAGAGGGGACAAAGGCCACTGTCCCCGCAGAGCCCCACGTCACCCAGTCGCTGTCACCCAGTCACCCAGTCGCTGTCACCGAGTCACCCAGTCAGTGTCACCCAGTCAGTGTCACCCAGTCGCTGTCACCCAGCCGCAGCCCCGCGGTCCGGGGGGCTCGGGTGTTGTGCCCCCAGTCCGTGCCCGGTGCTGGGGTGGGGGCAGGAGGCCGCTGGGTTGTTCCCCCCCCGCCTTTCCCCTTGTCCTTGCCCCCCCTGCACCCATGGGACCGGCCGGAGGAGCTGCTCTGGGTGACCGCGACGGGCAGGGAATTAATTAATAAGAGGTTGGGAGTTAATTAATCTGCCCAGAAATTACTGCAGGAAAGGAGTTTCTGTCCCCCCAGCACGGGTGACCGTCATGTCCTGGTGATGCTCGGCTGTGACCAGCGTGTCCCTCCCCAGCCCCATTTTGGGGGTCCCGAGACCTGTCCCCTCCCCCATTTCCAGCTGGGTCCGGTCCCAATCCCAGCTCAGATCCTGGCCCAGGAGCTGGAGGGGTCCCTGGGGGTGACACAGTGCAAGGGACCCCAGGGATGGTGGCTTTGTCCGGCAGGGTGGGGATGGAGGGGGTGAGGGGGAGTCTCCCTGCCCTGCCACCTCAGCAGCCCCCACCCCATAAAAACAGTGGGTCAGTTATTAATTAATTATTAATTACACCTCAGGCGAGGTGAGTGACATCAATCCTCCTAGCGCTGCTGGTGGCTGCTCCTGGTGGGTCCTGGGCTGGGGACCAAGAGGGCTCAAAGCTGGTCCAGAGCTTCTGTTTGGAGATTTTCCTCATCCTCAATTACCCCAAAATGTCCCCAGAGCAGGAGTTTTTCTTTCCTAACCCAAGGAGTTGCAGGGAGTCAGGGAAACTGAGGCAGAAGCCCCAAATATCCCTCTGGGGGGCACAAAATCCCAACAAAATATGAGTTTGGAGAGGGGGACAGGACACACCAAGCTCGTGATGTGGAGGGGGATTGAAATGGGTTTTCCTGCTTTGCTCCAGCCATTCCTAATTTCATTTCTAGTAGCAACAATTCCTTTCAGTCTCCCTAGAAAACAACTTCCAGGCAGCCAAATTGAGTTTTTCCTTAGAAAACAGCAAATTGAAACAACTCTGGCTGCTCTGAAACTCCAGGGTGAGTGGTGCCAAGCTCGGCATCCCCTTTCCAGCCCAGTTTGGCTGATTTGATGGTTCCCAGGCGGTTGGCAGTGGAGGGAGATGGAGAGGGAAGGCTGGTACCCATCCAGGCATCCCGGGATAACTCGTGGTTTGGAGCCATCCCTCCTTCTGGCTCCATCCCATCCCAAATCCCCGGGCCCATAGCCACAAGTCCTGAAATCTCCCGAATTTCCTCAGGGGAACAACCCCTCCCAGTCCATCGGAGTGGCCTGACTGAGACTGGGAGGGTTTGGAGCAGGATCGTTTCCTTTGGTGGCACCTCCGCGTGATTTTGGGGATGCTGCTGTGTCCGGGGAAGGGCGATGGGATGTCAGAGCATCCGTGGACCCACAGGTGCCCACCTGCCCGTCCTAAAGCTCCTGGAGCTCCAATCCTGATTAATAACCCGGCAGTGGGGCTCCGAGCTTGGATCCCGGCGGGATTTTCCCTGCTCAGCCCTCGGTGTCGCCTTCCCCGGCCGGGTCATTTTACACCTGGGTCACCTTTCTGGGCAGGTGACCTTCGAGTCCGGCGGTGCCGGGGAGGGAGCTCATTAAAGCCAATGAGTCTGGAGGATGGAGATGCCGGATTAGCTCAGCTTGGGAAGTCAGGCAGAGCTGGAGAGCGAGGAGCGGAAAAATGGGGCTTGTCTGGAGTCTCTGTCCTGTGGCAGCACTGGATCTGGCTGATGAGGATACCCAAGGGATGGGGCTTGTGCCAAGTGAGACCTTCCTGGAATTCCCTGACTTTCTGCAGGAAATTTGGATGGAAATCAGCCCTGCCCGTGATGTTCCTTTTCCTGATAGTTTGAACCTCACTTGTTCTTTGGGAATTTGGGCTTAAAATCCACTGAAATGCTGATTGTCCTTCCCCCGGCGGGATGTGGTGTTTACACCCCATTCCGCAGAGTTTTCCATAAACCAGAGCTGGGTTCTTCCTGTCCACTGTGTTTTCCAAGTGGGCAGAGTTTTGGGGAGCGTGACTGTAAATAATCCCTGAGTGGGCACCACAGATTCTGATTCCGTCCCTTTTTGTCTCTGGAGCTGAGGGACACGAGGGACACTCTGACCTGGGGGAATCCGACCCCCTGATCCATCTGGAGGCTCAGCTGTCCCCCAAAACCGGGGCCTGACATGAGGATGAACAGGAATGGAATGTCCTGAGTGAGAAGGGACCCACGAGGTCACAGCAGTGACAAAGTGATCCCTTCTGGGAGAATCCCAGGGAGCACAGCCGGGGCTCTGCCAGGGGCTGCGCATCCCCCTGATGGAGGGAAAACTCCCCCAAATCCTGCTGGAGTTTCCCTGGAGTGCAGGAGGGGAGGTTTGTCAAAATGTTTTTTGGGAGAGAAAGAGACTGCCTGTGTCACCCACAGGAGGTTTGAATCCGCCACTCCAAATCCCTCTGTTTACTCCCACTGCCACTGCCACGGGTGTGCTCGAGTCTGCCATTTTATTAAAATTCCCCTTTTTAATGGCGATTTATTGAGCTGTTTCATCCTGAGCCTTTTCCAAGGTTGGAGTTTGGTCCCTTTTGGCTGCTCCTAAGGGAGCAGGGTGCCAGGAAGGGCAGGAGGGTGGTGATGGATATCACCGGAGCCAGGACAGAAAAACAACTGGCGCAGGAAAATCCGGCTGCTGGGCAACGTGGGCAAGTCCGGGAGCGGGCGGGGAGGGAGCAACAGTCAACTCTGGAATTGGCACTCAGGGACCAGCAGCTCATTCCCGATGGGAATGTTTGTTCCTCTTCCTCATCAAACTCACCAGTGACTGGGACCCGAAGGTTTTCCACGTGTTGGTTAAAGCAGGAATTTGGGGGATTAAGAGCAGATTCCCTGTCAGTTTTTCCAGCTGAAATCATAATCCATTCTTTGTTCTCCATTTTCCAACAACCTCATGGTTGGGGCATCATTATCGATACAAGGGCAGCGTTGGAAGTTTTCCTTACAAATTCCAGCTGTGGTTGCTCTGAGCTGGTTCCTGGGGCACGGGGGAGCTCTTGCTCCTGAAATCTCATCCAGCAGCCCCACCAGTTCCCCCAGTTCCCTCAGGACTTTGCTCCTTTTCCACCTTCAGTTTCAGGAATCAAAATCTGGGTGTGATTTTTGTTGTTTGAATCATTTTCGCCACGATGGCATCGATGGGAGGATGAACCTCATCCACTCAATCATCCCAAACCTTCCCTCTGAGCCTTCAAATGAGGAATAATTGGGAAGCTGATAGAAAGTACGGGTGGTTGGGCACTGCAGGGTTTTTCTTTGCATGGACGACGGGATTTTGGTTTCCTTGGGTTGTCCAGGGGCACAAGGAAGGGGAAGGTGAGCAGTGGTGGTGTCTTTCCTTTAGCATTTGAGGCATGAAAGAATCATGGAATGGTTTGGTTGGGAAACCATCAGACCGTTCCGCTCCACCCCTCTGCCACGGACAGGGATACTTCCCTCGAGCCCAGGTTGCTCAGAAATATCAATTAAAAGATGGAAAATGCTGTTTTCCGTGGAAAACTCGCACCAAGGGGAGCCCGAGCCTCTGCAGGACCTTGAGGGCTTCTGGAGGTCATTGGTGGCCACGTCCTGTGGCCAAGAGCCACCCAAGGAGACCTGCAGGAACCACCCTGAGACCAAAAGTGGCTCTTTTCCCCCAGCTTGGAAATCCCTGTGCATTTTTTCTTTTTTAAGAAAGGAACCACAAAAACAAAGCAGGCGGTTGGGTTTCTTAGGTCTGAAATGCCCAAATTTGGGTCTGAAATCCCTCTCCCCCCACAGTAACCCTTCCAGACTCCCATCGTGTACAGCACGGATGGGTTTATTTGGGAATGGGAAAAGAACCTCCCACAAGTCCTTGTTTTTTGGGCAGTGCCTGGAGGAGAAGCCGTGTTCCTCATGGAATGGTGGATGGACAGGGAGGGTGGAGGGAGCTCTGCACACCCATCCCCAAATCTTCCCTTTTCTCCTCATCAGAGACACGACGAGGAGGCCGTGATTGACCAGGGCAGGACGAGCAATGTGGTCAACATCCACTATGAGAAGGAGGAGCTGGAAGGTGAGATCCTGCTGGGATCCTGCTGGAGGGGCCACCAGGCCCTGGCAAAAACTCTCTGCAATGTCCCTTGCCTGGTGTCATATCATGAGCAGCAAAACCTGTCGTGGTTCTTGATTAAACAATAAATTATTGATTTATTTTTTAATGTGATGGCTTTTAAAGCCCTCGTGGAGGCCCCGGTGTGAATTGTGGCCATGGGGTTGGATAATTCCCATCTGCTGCTCCCACAGCAGCTGCTCCTGGCTTGGTGAGGGCAGGAGAATAACTTGATGTGCTGCAGATTCCCTGTTTTCCTCCTGGAGTTCATCGTCATGGGACTCCTTTGATCTTTCCTTGTCACCTTGTGCCATAAAAAGATTTTAAAACTATAATTATTACATTATCTCCTGCTTTATGAGCAAATCCGAGGGTTGGTGGTGGTGGTGGTGGTGTTTTCCGGCCCAAGCTGGAATTTGAGAAGGGTTTTGGTGCTTTCAGGGCACATTTAGGTGACCCCAAACCATTCCTTGGTGTGAAGCTTGAGTAAAACTCGTAAAAAAGGACAAGTCTGGGGAAGTCAGGGATCCACTGAAATTTACATTATGGGAAGTTGGTGTGGGATTTTTGGGGTGTCCTGTGCAGGGCCTTGATGACCCTTGTGGGTCCCTTCTCACTGAGGAGCTTCCATGGTTCCGTGGTTTCCTCCGGGGATGGCTGCAGCGATTGAGCCACTGGTCACTCCCGACATCCCTGTTTTCCCAGGCCACCGGACCCTGTACGTGGGCGTGCGGATGCCGCTGGTGCGCCAGAGCCACCGGCACCACCGCGCCCACAGCCAGAAACACCGGAAACGGGAGCGGGAGAAGGACGCGGTCCCCTCGGAGCAGGGATACCACTGTGAGTTCTGCTGGGGTGGCCACCCCTGGGGTTTCCAGCCAGGTCCCTGTGGATACTTTGTGTGGCTGTTTTACCAAGGAAAAGTGGCTTTTTTTAGTAAGACTACCCTTTTCCCAAACTTTTCTCTGGTTTTGGAGTAAAATCCATAATGGATTTAGGGATCCTGGTTTGAAGCTGGAGGTGTGGGGAAGGAAAGCGGCCCATCCTCATGGAGGGTGGGAGGGAGGCTCCACCTTCCCCGTGGCTCTGTGAGAGCCCAGAGAGAGCCGTGGGAGAGGGGCCAGCCCAGCATTTCTGGCTGGACTGGTCCCAGTGTGATGCCACCGGAATGTGAGCGTGGTGGGATGGATCCAGGCTCAGTAACGGGATGGGGAATCTCCTCCTGTCCCCAGACACCCCATCCCAGCGGGTCCAGTTCATCCTGGGCACGGAGGAGGACGAGCAGCACGTCCCCCATGACTTGTTCACGGAGCTGGATGAGATCTGCGTGAAGGAGGGAGAAGATGCCGAGTGGAAGGAGACAGCCAGGTAAATCCCTGGGATTTGGGAAGGGCAGGAAGCTATGTCAGGAGGGGTTTAGGTTGGACACGGGGAGAAGGTTCTTCCCCCACTGGAACAGCTCCCCAGGGAATGGGCACAGCCCCAAGGCTGCCAGAGCTCCAGGGGTGTTTGGTCAAAGCTCTCTGGGACAGGGTGGGGTTTTGGGGAGGGCCAGGGATTGGACTCGATGGTCCCTGTGGGTCCCTTCCCACTCAGGAGGTTCCATGGTTCTAGAGGTCAGGGAATACTTGGACATTGGGATTTGGGGATTAGTGGGATTTTGGGGGTTATCCTGGGCCAGAAGTTGGACTTGATGGTCCTTGTGGGTCCCTTCCAATTCCAGAGTTTCCACGATTCTGTGATCCTTGTAGATCCCTCTCATCTCTGGATATTCCATGATTCCATGGTTCCAGAGGTCAGGGACAACGCTCTCAGTGGGATTGTTGGGGTGTCCGGCACAGGGCCAGGAGTTGCACTCTGTGATCCTTGTGGGTCCCTCCCAGCTGAGGATATTCCATGATTCCCTGAACCCTGCTGCCAGCTGTGGTGGCAGAGGAGTCCCTGTTCTCTGGGATGTGGAACTTTCCCAGCTGCAGGAACCTCCTCCTGCCACCCCATGGTTTTATCCGAGGGGTTGCAGGGCTGGAGCCATTTTTATCTGGCTGATCCCACCCCAAATCTGCAGGTGGCTGAAGTTCGAGGAGGATGTGGAGGATGGGGGCGAGCGCTGGAGCAAACCCTATGTGGCCACGCTGTCCCTGCACAGCCTCTTCGAGCTGCGCAGCTGCATCATCAACGGGACGGTGCTGCTGGACGTGCATGCCACCAGCATCGAGGACATCGCAGGTACCGTGGGGGCCTCGCTCCCGGGAAATCCTGCCCCAGGGGTGGGCGTTTCCAGCTGTCCCCATGGGGTTTCTGGGATTTGAGTGGGGTTTGGGTGTGCAGCTCTTGCTGGCCATGTGGGGTCCATTGGAAAGAGATTTTTGGGGTTAGAGAGCGACTGGAGAAAGTTTTGCAGCAAAAAGAGAATATTCTGCAGCAAAAAGGGGAATGTCCTGCACATTTTTGAGTGTTTCAGGACCTGGCTCTTGGGCTCTCCCTAAGAGCTGACCCTCGTTCAATATTGATTCATTCCAAGCCATTTACTCCCGCTACACTGATTTCATTTTCCCTCCACGCCCCGGGGTTCAGGGTTTTAAAGGCAGAGTGGCTCTGGCAGGGCAGGTTCATGCTCTGACCTCGTGTTCCTGTCCCACCCAGACCTGATCCTGGCCCAGCAGGAGCCATCCCCGGAGTTCGACGAGCGCACGCGGGCCAAGGTTCGGGAGGTGCTGCTGAAGAAGCACCACCACCAGAACGAGAGGAAAAGGAACAACCTCCTGCCCATTGTGCGCTCCTTCGCTGACGTCAGCAAGAAACAGGACCTGCACCTGCTCGAGAAGCCAGGTGAGGTCCTGCAGGGTTTGGAGCCAGGTGAGGTCCTGAGGGGTTTGGAACCAGGTGAGGGCCTGCGGGGTTTGGAACCAGGTGAGGTCCTGCAGGGTGTGGAGCCAGGCGAGGTCCTGGGGGGTTTGGAACCAGGTGAGGGCCTGCGGGGTTTGGAACCAGGTGAGGTCCTGCGGGGCTTGGCACTAGGTGAGGTTTCTGCCAGGCTTTACCATGAGGTGAAGGTTTCTCCAGGGATTTGGCACCAGGTGAGGTTCCTGCCAGTTTTTAGCACCAGGTGAGGGTTTCTGGAGCAGATGGTCACCAGGTGAGGGTTTCTGTCAGATTTAGCACCAGCTGAAGGTTTCTCCTGGAATTTGCATCGGGTGAAGTTTTCTCCCAGGGCTTTAGCACCAGGTGAGGTCTTCTGCCTGTTTTTAGCATGAGGTGAAGGTTTCTCCAGGCTTTGTGGCACCCAGGGGGTTTCTGGGTGACTTTGTCCCCGCTAGACTTGTTCTGGCAAAGGAGAAATGCCCCAGCTGCTCCTTTCCTCCCTGAGTGTCTTCTCTTCCCTCCTAGCCCAAACCCTCACCCCTCACCCTTCTCCCACCACTGCAGAAGCTAAAAATGGGGTGACCCCTGAGACCAGTGCCATGGACCTGAGCAAGGTGAGACCCCCTGCCCCACTCCCACACCTCCAGGGGGGTGAGAGAGACCCTGGGGGGCCCTGAGGGCTTTGTTTTTGGGGGATTCTCTGAGAATGGCTGGTCCTGCCCAGGCGGAGCTGCACTTCATGAAGAAAATTCCCAGTGGAGCGGAGGCATCCAATGTGCTGGTGGGAGAGCTGGATTTCCTCCACCAGCCCCTCGTAGCCTTTGTCCGCCTGACCCCGGCCGTGCTCCTGTCGGGAATGACGGAAGTTCCCATCCCAACAAGGTCTGAAGGAGAAGCACAAAGTTTTTATTTAANGTGAGAGAGACCCTGGGGGGCCCTGAGGGCTTTGTTTTTGGGGGATTCTCTGAGAATGGCTGGTCCTGCCCAGGCGGAGCTGCACTTCATGAAGAAAATTCCCAGTGGAGCGGAGGCATCCAATGTGCTGGTGGGAGAGCTGGATTTCCTCCACCAGCCCCTCGTAGCCTTTGTCCGCCTGACCCCGGCCGTGCTCCTGTCGGGAATGACGGAAGTTCCCATCCCAACAAGGTCTGAAGGAGAAGCACAAAGTTTTTATTTAAAAAAACCCCAAAACCACCTCAAATTGCCCCATGATTTGGGGCCCAAGGGGACAAGTGGGAGCTGCATGTTTCTCCCATGCTGCTCCTCACCTTCCTCCCTTCCCTGCTGGATCTTTGAAACCTACAGACCAATTTTAGTGAAATTGGCCCCAAAATGAGATTTGTGATTGGTTTTGGTGAACAATTCAGCCCACGGAGGAGGTGGGGAACCAGCATGTCCCCCCTTGAGGTCCCAGGGATTTCCCTGGGTGCCCTTGGAGTGAAGCCATGTTCCCCTCTCTCAGTTTGGTTTTCCTTGCCCAGGTTCCTGTTTGTTCTGCTGGGGCCAGGAGGAAAAGCCCATCAGTACCACGAGATCGGCAGGTCCATGGCCACCACCATGACGGATGAGGTGTGATGAGATAAGGGGGATCTCGGGGTCACTTTGGGGGTCCTTCACTATTCCCTGTCCTTAGAGCAGTGAGGATTTGCTGTCCCAGCCCTTCATTTGCACCCCAAACCAGACAGATTTACATCACCCCAAATCCTGGGGGCTGAAATCCCCTCTGGGTGCATCCTACACCACATCCTTCCCTATGGGGTACCCAGGACATTGTCCTGTGCCACCTCAGCGGTGGCATCACCGGGGCCAGAAGAACTTCTCCCCTTTAAGTCAAAGCCTCCAGTGTGGCCATGGGGGTAGGGCTGAAATCCCACCTGGGGTTCATCCTGCACCTCATCCTTCCCACATCCAAGGGTGGCACCATCCCAGTGGTGGCACTGCCAGTGTGGTAGAACTTCTCCTCCTCCAGGCCATGAGGGACGGTGACCTCATGGAGGAAATGATTACAAGCACCACAATGCCCAGATTTTTCCCGCTGGGGGAATATTTCCAGCTGCCATTTCCAGCAGGAGATTTGGGGAAGATGATCCTGCCGTGGGCAAAGGGGAGCTGCCCTAGGGAGGACACCTGGGGTGGGCTGTGCTCTCACCTGGAGGTCTCCTCTGGGCAGGTTTTCCATGACGTTGCCTACAAAGCCAAGGACCGGGCTGACCTCGTGGCCGGCATCGACGAGTTCCTGGATCAGGTCACGGTGCTGCCGCCGGGAGAGTGGGACCCATCCATCCGAATCGAGCCCCCTAAAAACGTCCCCTCCCAGGTGGGTGCTGCAAGGTGGACGGGCAGCACAACAACCCAAATTCTGGTGAACTTGGAATTGCCAGTTTGGCACAGCCACACCCAGGCCAGGAGCAAAACAAGCTGGTGGTTGATAAAATACCTGAAAAATACCTGTTTTGAGCTCAATTCCACATTCACAGGAAAAGAGGAAGATGCCAGGAGCTCTGGATGAGAGTTCTTCCCACAGCAAGCCAGAGAAACACAGCGGTCCTGAACTGGAGCGGACTGGAAGGTGGGAGCTCTCCTGGTTTAGGACATTCTTCTGTTTTGCCTCCAAAATCTGAGCAGGCACCTCCCCTTCCAGCAGCTTTTGAGGTCACCTGGTTCGGTGAAGGGGCTCCACGTTGCCACCTTGGTCCCCTGGGCTGGGCAGGGAGACACCTGGGAAGGAGGGAGATCTGGGCAGGGGTGACACCTGGGCAGGTGGAAGATTTGGGAAGGGGGGACACTTGGGCAGGGGGGATCAGCCAAAGCAGCACCGCACTCAGGCTGTCCTGATTTGGGGTGACCTGGTTCAGTGGAGGGGCTCCATGTTGCCACTTTGGTCCCCTGGGCTGGTCAGGGGGGACACCTGGGCAGAGGGGACACCTGGGCAGGTGGGCCCAGCCACAGCATCGGCACACTCAGGTTTTCTGGCTTTGGGGCGGGGGCAGGTCTGGAAACCCCTCCAGGTGAGGGCATTTTCTGCACAAAGGAGACCAAACGTGCTCCCCCGAGAGAACAGCCTGGGTTTTCCCCGCTCCAGGCTCTTTGGAGGGCTGGTCCTGGATGTGAAGCGCAAGGCGCCGTGGTTCTGGAGCGACTTCCGGGACGGTCTGAGCCTGCAGTGCCTGGCGTCCTTCCTGTTCCTCTACTGTGCCTGCATGTCCCCCGTCATCACCTTCGGGGGGCTGCTGGGGGAGGCGACCCACGGCCACATTGTGAGCTCCTCTCTCTGCTGGGAGCGTGGGGAGGGGGAAACTCCCCAAACTGACCCCCCTGGGCTGGTGGGAAGTGTCCCTGCCCATGGAACCCAAACCATTCCCTGCCAACCCAACCCGCTGGTCCCTTCCAACCCGACCCACTCCATAATCTCTGAAATCTCTTTGCTGCTGTGAATTTCCTTTGGGGAAATTCAAAAATTTGGGGGTTTTGGGGGGGTTTCTATCCCTAATGATTTATTTACTCCCTGCTCCCCCTCTTCCCTGTCAGAGTGCCATGGAGTCCCTGCTGGGAGCATCCATGACGGGCGTGGTTTATTCCCTCTTTGCTGGCCAGCCCCTCACCATCCTCGGCAGCACCGGGCCCGTCCTGGTCTTTGAGAAGATTCTCTACAAATTCTGCAAGTGAGATATTTGTCTTCTGGTTTTTTGTTTTTCTTTTTTTGGGTGGGGAGAAGATGTTTTTCTTCTCATTTCCTCGGTGGGAGTTGTCAGATTTAAGTTGTTTGCTGGGTCACAGGGGTCTCATGCTGCTGCTGTAGCACAGGAAGGGTGAGAGCCCTTGGGCTTGGGGGTCGTTTGGGGTTTTGGCTTGGGGTCATTTCAGGTTTCTGGGGTTAAAATGAAGCAGTGGGAGGAGGAAGAACCAGAGGCTCTGGATGCCCAAGGAAGGTGAGACAAATCACTCTGGTTTGGGAATGAGGGAGAGTTTGTTTTCCAGTGAGAACAAAACTTTTAAGCCCGATTTTTGCTGGAAGAGGAAATAGATTTTGCCAAAATACCCAAGTAGTTTTTGATTGGAATATTTTGAGTTTTGGGGATTTTATTGAACAAGTAAGAGCTTTTTGTGGGAAATGGCTCTTTTCCATGACAGTTTTTTCATCTTGGTGATTTTGGTGTGAGATGAACCCCCCTCACTGCAATTAAACTTCTCATTAAGCCCCAAGTTGCCGGTGGGTGACCAAGGCAAACCCAGCTGGTTTTGGTGTTGGGGCCCTGGGGGACGTGGGAGAACCTTCCACAACCTCAATCAGCCTTCAAGGCATTAAGACAACATTAATTAATGCTAATTAAACACTCTCCACCCACACCCTGCAACCTCAAGAACGTGGAAACCTCAGTTGCCACCTGCAGCCTCCACACGCTCCCAAATTGCTCCTGATTTTCCCTGGAGAAAGGCTTGGCTCCGAAGCCTGTGCTGGCCTTTTCCCCAGGAGTTTTGTGGTTTTCCAGGGAATACATGCTCTCCTATCTGTCCCTGCGGACGTGCATCGGGCTCTGGACTGCGTTCTTCTGCGTGGTGCTGGTGGCCACGGACGCCAGCTGCCTGGTGTGCTACATCACCCGCTTCACCGAGGAGGCCTTCGCCTCCCTCATCTGCATCATCTTCATCTACGAGGCCCTGGAGAAGCTGAGCCACCTGCGGGAGACCTTCCCCGTGCACATGCACAGCAAGCTCGACCTCCTCACCATCTATTAGTGGGTGTTCTCCCCCTCACCCCTCGCCAGGTGCCTCAGGGCCTGTCCCGGCGCTGTTCCCTCAGCCCTGTCCCGCTTTCCCTCCTCCAGCTGTAAGTGTGAGCCCCCGGCTCATCCCAGCAATGAAACCCTGCGGTTCTGGCGCAGCAACGGGGTCAACGTGTCGGGAATCACCTGGGGAAACCTCACAGTGACCGTAAGTGCCCTGGGCTACCAGTTCCTCATGGAGCCCAGGGGAGGCCAGGGGCATTCACAGGTGCCAAAGCCACCATCTTCAGGTGACTTTGGGCTTCAAAGTGCTCTGGGAAGTCCCTGCTTAAATCTCATGAGTACTTTTAACCTGCTTGGTCCTGGGAAGGAGAGCCCACCTTGCCCAGCCCACCTTGCCCAGCCCACCTTGTCCCCAAGCTTGGGGTAAGAACTGTCCCCCTCAGCTGGGCTGTGGGACCTCAATCGAGGGTAAGGGAGTGCTTTGATTCTTGGAGCATTGGGAGGACTGAAGTTGCTGCCTGAAGGCAGTGATTGGTTCCCTTAATTGGTTCCTAATGACTCCAGGCCCCGACGTCTGTAGGGTCTCACATAAATTTGCATGTCTGAGCAGCCCCACAGGATTGTCCCTGGAAGCAGAGCCCAGGTGTGGGATGGGAGCTCTTTGGGACATCTCCAGCCCCTTTTGGCCTTGTCCTGTGAGCCCCGACTGCAAAGGGACGATTTGTCTCTTTTTTCCTCCCATGGTTGTCCCAGCCCTCCTTCCCTGTTCCCTCTTTATCCACAAATTTCCATCTTTTCCTTCCCCTCCAGTGTTTTCCTCAGCCACGGTGGAGCAGAGGACATGTCGTGAGTCTGTGGTGTCCCACCACGTCCCACCTCTTCTCCCCTCTGTGTAATTCCAGCTCCGTGTGTCACTTGTTCAGCCACTGCTGCCCATTAAATATATTTACGTATTTATAATATACTGATATATTTATAATATATTGATATTTATAACTTCTATGGCAGCTGCACGATCACAGATCTTACGCCAAGACCCTCAAACCCCTCCATGATCCCAGTTTCCCTCCGTGTCCTGATGCTCTGTTTCTCCAGGAATGTCGCTCTTTGCATGGGGAGTTCCAAGGACCTGCCTGTGGACGCAACGGCCCCTACGCGCCCAACGTCCTCTTCTGGTGCTGCATCCTCTTCTTCTCCACCTTTGTCCTGTCGAGTTTGTTGAAGAAGTTTAAAACCAGCCGTTACTTCCCAACCAGAGTAGGTAGAAGGTGGTGGCTGTGACAGGCTCCACGCTCCTTTCCCAAAATGCCATTCCTGGAGCACTGAAGGATTCGCCACCACTCAGTCAGGCTGGGAAGTGCTGACCTTTGATGTCCCTCCCTCGTTCCCATGAGTGCAGAGAGGTTGTAGCATTCCCCACATGCCTCACAACCTGTCCCAGAGCGATGTTTGTTGGCTCAGGCAGTGGGAAATCAGCTCTTCCAAAGTTATTTTTTTCTTTTCACCTTCTGAGCATCATTTACTGGAGTGGCATTCAAATGAGGAGTTGCCATGGGAAAACAGGAACGAATGATGCTTCAGTGCCTTATTCCCATTTTACCCAGAAGTGTGGCACCTTTCCTCATTTTTAGTATTTTTGTTACTGTTTGAATTAAAATTTGAATTTTCCCCCTAGTTAAACTCTTTCTACTGTCCCCCACCAGATCCCCAGATCTCCAACACGCAGCAATATCCACCCAAGGGAGTTGGCTGCGTGTCCTCGGAGTGTGATGGGATTTTAGGGATTAACCAGTGCAAACGTTGTGGGTGTCCCCAGGTTTCCCATCTCGTGTCCTGGCCCCTCTCAGCCCCGGTTTCTTGCCCCAGGTCCGATCCACAGTGAGTGACTTTGCTGTGTTCCTCACCATCGTCATCATGGTGCTTATCGACCTCGGGATCGGGATCCCGTCCCCCAAGCTCCACGTTCCCCACGTGTTCAAGGTAAGGGTGGGGGGGTGGTGGAGAAGGCTTTTGGCACAGGTGCCACCAGGTGATGTCAGGGCAGGTCAGGGCTGGGCTGGAGGAGATGCTGGTGGTGGGACCATCTTCTCTTAGACATCCAAGAGCATCGATCCCCCCTGGCAATCAGGACACAGCCCCAAAACCAGACACTGACCAGGAGAACCATCTCCAGCAGGACAGGGCTGGGCTGCAGGAGGTGCTGGTGATGTGAGCATCTCCTCTGCCACATCCAAGTGCATCGATTCCTTCCTGTCTCTGGGAAGACAGCCCCAAAACCAGGGGAGAGAGGACACTGGGAGAGAGGACACTGGCACAGGGGAGCCCCCCGGGAGAGGGTGACACGAAGCCGGGGCTGGGAAGTGCTTGGACACAGGGATGGAGGGGAATGGAGGCCAGGGAAGGCTTTGGGCCAGGAGCTGATCCCGCCGTGTGCTGCAGCCCACCAGGGATGACCGCGGGTGGCTCATCAACCCCATCGGGCCCAACCCGTGGTGGACGGTGTTGGCCGCGCTCATCCCGGCCCTGCTCTGCACCATCCTCATCTTCATGGACCAGCAGATCACGGCCGTCATCGTCAACAGGAAGGAGCACAGGCTCAAGGTGAGGGGCTGCAGCGGCTCACCCCCTCCCCACCCTGTGCCGGGCTGCGGGGCTGGGACAAAGCTCCTGTCCCAAACGCTTTGGGAGGGTTTGGGTAACGCCAGGCTGTGTGGCAGGAGCTCTCCTGGTCACAGGGAGGGGATGACAGCTTTTGGGAGCAGCAAATGAGTCTTGGAGTGATGTAGAAGGGTGTTTTTGTTTTCAAACGTCAGTGGCAGCTGGGGAAGGGATCTCAGTGAGCTCCAGGGATCACTCAGAGCCACCTCCTAACTGCAAGTGCTGGGAATTTCTTTCTGAATTAAATAAATTTCAATTTTAAAATTATCTCTGAGAAGCAGAAATGGTACAAACCTTCCAGACCCACTTTGTCTGATCCTGCCAGATTTTCGTGCAAGACGTGAAATCCGTGTTTGATTCCAGTTCTTATTTCAAACCTTATTTAAATTTTCCAGAAGTTGACTTGTGCTTGAGCAGGGTTTGAGTCCTGTGGTGCTGTCCTGGTCCCTGAGGGATGCTCCTGCTCCGTTTTTGCTCCCCAGAAAGGCTGTGGGTACCACCTGGACCTGTTCATGGTGGCTGTGATGCTCGGGGTGTGCTCGGTGATGGGGCTGCCCTGGTTCGTGGCCGCCACCGTGCTGTCCATCACCCACGTGAACAGCCTCAAAGTGGAGTCCGACTGCTCCGCGCCGGGGGAGCAGCCCAAGTTCTTGGGGATCCGGGAGCAGAGAGTCACTGGCCTGATGATCTTCGTGCTCATGGGCTGCTCCGTCTTCTTCACCTCCGTGCTCAAGGTAAGAGCAGGATGGAAACCACCTGGTGACCGCGGGAGTCTGGGAGGGGATGCAAGATTAGGCCTCTCTCCCCAAGGAGGGGATCCCAAAGCCAGGATGGGAACCAGCCTCGGTGGCTTCCCAGCCCTTCAGACGCAGTTTGGGGTGCTCAACTCAAGCAAACAAGACAAATCCTTTAATTCCAGGTGTCCCCCAGACCCTCTGTAGTGGGGGGAATCCTGGCTGGATCCCACCAAAGCTGGTCCATCCCTGCCCTTCCCAGTGGGATTGGAGAGCAAATAGAACAAAGGTTCGTGGCTTGAGATAAGGACAGGGACAGATCCCTCACCAATCACGATCACAGGAAAGCAGGCTGGAATTAGGGATATTCATTGAATTTATTACTGGCAAAATCACAGCAGGATAATGAGAAGTAAAACCAGACCTCAAAACCACCTTCCCCCCACCCTTCCTTCCTTCCTTCCCAGCTTTCCCTCCTCCCTCCAGCAGCGCAGGGAATGGGGGTTACAGTCAGGTCACCCCACGTTGTTCCTGCTGCTGCTCAGGGATTGGAGCCAGAGCCCTTCCCCTGCTGCACTGTGGGTCCCTCCCAGGGCACACAGTTCTCCAGGAACTTCCCCAGCCTTCTCCAGGAACTTCTCCAACCTGAGTCCATCTCATGGGAAACAGCTCTCCACAAACTGCTCCAGTGTGGGTCACTCTTCCAGGGGTCAGTCCTGCAGAAATGGGCTGCTCCAGCCCTGGCCAGCAGCGGGTCCATCCTGGAGCCAGCTGGAATTGGCTCTGCCAGATGTGGAAGAAACTCCCAGCAGCTTCTCATGGAGGCCACCTCTGTGACCCCCTGCTCCCCAGGCATGGCCATGCAAATCCAACACACCCACCCCTACTTTGGGTTAGAATTCAGCATTTTCAGACAGGCAGGACTTTATTGGCTGCAATTCACTCCCCCCAGAGCCTCATAAAAGCCATTCCCAGGAGCTGAACCCTCAGAGTTCCCCCCACAGGCTTCCCTGCCTGTTCTTCCCACCAAACAATCCCAGCTGCAGGCTCAGAGCAGACACAATCCCAGCTCCAGGCTCAAAGGAGACACAATCCCAGCTCCCGGCTCAAAGGAGACACAATCCCAGCTCCAGCCTAAGGGGAGACACAATCCCAGCTCNACCCTCAGAGTTCCCCCCACAGGCTTCCCTGCCTGTTCTTCCCACCAAACAATCCCAGCTGCAGGCTCAGAGCAGACACAATCCCAGCTCCAGGCTCAGAGGAGACACAATCCCAGCTCCAGGCTCAAAGGAGACACAATCCCAGCTCCAGCCTAAGGGGAGACACAATCCCAGCTCCAGGCTCAAAGGAGATGTCACTTCCATGCCTTCCTACAAGAGTTTGTCGAGATCATTTTTTACCCCCACAGGAGGTCTCAGATGGTTGATCGATGAAAGGTGGTCCTAACAGATTAAATCCCCTCTTTGTCTCCAGCCTCTCTGGAAAAGAGGATTATTCTGATGGAACGTTACTCTAAAGCTCAGCCTAACAAAATCTGTGGTGGATAAAATCCATCGTGGGAAAGCTGGGAATCTTCAGGCAGTGCCTGAGAAGGGAGGGGTGAAAGAGAGTGGCAATACTGAAAATGATATTTAAAGCCACTAATTATTGCTTTTTCCCCCAGTTTATCCCGATGCCAGTGCTTTACGGGGTCTTTCTGTACATGGGGGTCTCGTCACTCCGAGGAATCCAGGTATGGCTGCTCCGGGGAATTTCCTCTTCCTGAAAGCCTTGGGATGGGAAAAATGTCTCTGAAAGCAGGAAATTCAAGTGTTTTGTGTCAGAGACTGATGGGTGGAGGCTCAGGAGGTTTGTAGGGCCGGGAGGGCCCAGTTCAGCACCGGGAGGGCCCAGTTCAGCACCGGGAGGGCCCAGTTCAGCACCGGGAGGGCCCAGTTCAGCACTGGGAGGAACCAGTTCAGCACTGGGAGGGCCCAGTGCTCTCTGTTTCAGGCTTTAGGGCAGGTTGGTGTTTGGTGATGGGAAATTGGGGGAATTCAGTGGGAAGGGAAGGAAATTCCACAGGTGGGAATCCTCGCTGGGGGATTCCCTGGGCCCAGAGATGCTGACCAGAGAAAAGCCTGGAATAACTGGAATTTGGTGGGCAAAGCCAGGTGGTTTCTGGATGGAGCAAAGGGAAAACAGGTGCTGCTCCCAGGAGGAACAGAACGGGATCCTGGATTTCTCCTTGCCCCTAAAAACTCCGCATCTCAGCAGCTCCAGGAGCTTTGGCAGCGCCCAGGTGACGCCGTCTCCCTTTTCCCTGCAGTTCTTCGACCGCCTGAAGCTGTTCTGGATGCCGGCCAAGCACCAGCCGGACTTCATCTACCTGCGCCACGTGCCCCTGCGCAAGGTGCACCTCTTCACCCTCATCCAGCTGCTCTGCCTCGTCCTGCTCTGGGCCATCAAAGCTTCCCGTGCAGCCATCATCTTCCCCATGATGGTGAGAGATGGTATTCCCGGTATTCCTGGTGTTCCTGCTGCTCCTGCTGCTTGCAGTGTTCCCGGTGTTCCCAGTGCTCCCGCTGTTCCTGGTGTTCCCAGTGCCCCTTGGTATTCCCAGTGCTCCTGCTGCTTGCAGTGTTCTTGGTGTTCCTAGTGCTCCTGCTGTTCCTGGTGCTCCCAGTGCCCCTCGGTATTCCCGGTATTCCCAGTATTCCCAGT
>VZTH01014996.1:95159-150150 GCA_013397815.1 Aleadryas rufinucha | reverse complement strand
ACAATCCCAATTCTCCCAGCCTTGTAAAGGATTTAGAAAAAAAAAAAAAAAAAAAAAGAGAGAGGAATTTTCCCTTTAACAATGCCTTGTTGCACAGAAGCAGGATTTCTTGCCCTCTGGCATCCTCAAGTCGGGGAGGTCAGGATTTGGGGAGGGGGGCAGGCTGACCCCCCGGTGATTTGGGGCGCAGGCTGACCCCCCGGTGTGACCTGCGGAGCACAGTCCTACAAAGCAGGGCTGTTCCCGGGGGGAGCAGGCGGCCGCCTCCTGCTTAAAACGTTCCAGGGAGCAGGGAACGAGGAGGAGACTAAGCACATTCCCTTCCTTAGGTTTTTAGGAGACACTTAAGGGAGCAGGCTGGGGTGAGTGAGGGCAGAGATGAACTGCAAAAAGCACTCAGTGAACTCGTCTGGGGATTTGGGGCGTGTGGGCCGCGGCGTGGAAGCCGGGCTTTGCCCTCGGAAATGGCAATGAAAGCCGACAAGCCCAAAGACCCAGATTAATTTAGAAGCTCGGGGAGGAGGGCTGGAATCAGAAGTGCAGCAGCTTGGGCTCAGGCTGACCTTTCCATCAACTCCAGCGCTCCTCCAGAGGCGCATGCGGCATCGTCCGAGCGGGGTGACCCAGGGTACCAGGGCTTTAGGTGCTGGGCTTCCTCCTCCCTCCCAGATGTGCTGGGGTCCCAGGCTGGCATGGGGTGACGCTGTCCCTCCCTCTGTCCCCTCCCCTCGGGTGTCAGTGGCAGGCTCTGTCCCCAGAGCGCTGAGCAGGGCGCCGGGGCCGCTCTGCAGCTCGGAGGAGCTGGGTCCCCCTTATCTGTGCTGCCTGGCACGAGTCAGGGGCTGCCATGGAGGGATTAATTATCCTGATGACCCAGGGTACAGAGGAAACAGGCCTGTTCATGCCCAGCCGTGATGCTGAGCGTCATTCCTTCTCTTCCCTGTCCCATCTCCTCCCTCCTCTCCAGCATGAGGCTGCACAGTGAAAGCTGATACCAGAATTCCTCTTTCCCAGGCTGCTGTAGGCTGTTGTTTCTATGATCTTTGTTTATACAGGTCTGAGGCAGATTAAAGCTCCTTTTAAACTCAGAGGGCTTGTCAGGAGATGGGGTGAGCCCACGTGTGTGTATCTCAACCAAAACATCTCAGACCTCCTGGTACCTTCCACCCTCCCTAATCATGCATTGTGTGTCCTCCCCACGAGCTTCCTGGTGCTCCAGGAAACTTCCAGCCACTCACACATCCCAGTCATGCTACAGGCACCCTGCTTCCCAATATTTATTAACCTGTATTTCCTTTAGTGGGAAGTGGAGAAGGGAATCACAGAATCATCAGGGTTGGAAGAGACCTTCAAGGATCTCTGTCAATAAGGCTGGGTCTCCTGACTGTGGGGGATTTCACTTGAGTTAGAGTGTGTCTTCCCCCTTATGTCTTTTCTGTACAGGGGTGTTGTCCTATGACCAAATTATCTCCTGAAGTTATTTTAAAAAAGCCCTGTGTTGTGATACATGGGTATGTTCCTGTACAAATATCACATGGACATATATATATATATATAGTAATTTATAATGGCATTTTAGCAGCTTAGGAAGCGATTGGTTTACTTTTGTGCCAGTGTTTTTGCCTGTGTGGAGTGGGAGTTCTTGCTGACATGTGCTCGAGTCCTTCCCCTGCCCTTCAGCTGATGATGGTTTAAATAAAAACCACTTTCTTTAGGAGTGTGTCAGAGGAGCTCTGTTTTGAAAAGCTGTTTGCTTCCTTAAGTCCATGTGCACATATGTTTTTCTCTTTATGGTCTTAGGTTTCAGTGGTGTTTAAACCCCATTTTTCAAAACTGAGTTATTTAGAAGCCTAAGTGAGATTATTGTGTGAGTCTCTTCACTGCTTGTGGAGAAAAGAGAACAGAGTTTATACCCCCACAACTGTGTTCTCTCTTTACCACCTTTGCCATGTTAACTTTCTAAAGATGTTTTTTGAGCTGAAAGCTCAGAAACAGAGATAGAATTGGATAGAAAACTGTCATGGTCTTTTGTAAACTACATAAGACTATCCAGATGTGTAAGAGGCTGGTGTAAACCAAGGCTCCAGTAATTCTGAAAATGAGAAGCTGTCCGTGCATACAGCTCCTTAGAAACCTGATCCATCAGTTTTGTGTGGGGTTGTGAGCATCTGGAGCCATTTCCTAATTTTGCAGGAGGCTTGGTGTGCGACTGAGGGCTGAGTGCTTCCTTTCTGTCTGCCTCGCTGGCTCCCTGGTGTAAAGCACCAGGAGCAGCGGTCCAGGAGAGCTGTGTGAACACATGCTCTGGCTCAGAGCTGGTGTTTGGATGGAGTTAATCCTGCCTGGGGGGCAGCAGGAGGCCTCGTACAGCCTTTGGAACTCTCTTCCAAGTGGACCTGGGCTCTGTTGGCTCAGTCCAGCCAGGCTTGTTTCACGTAGGAGTTCAGCTGAGCGCTGATGGAAGCCATGGCCGTGTTCTCCTCCCCAGCCTGGCATTTTGTTTGGTTTCTCACGTTCCCCTGCTTACTCATCCCTCCTCTCAGCTCCTTCCCCCTCTCCTGACTGGCACACCAGCCCCTGCCTGGAGGATGGTGCGCATCGCTGGGAGTTCGCCCTAGCAACCGGAGAGCTCCCCCAAAACAGCTCCTCCCAGGGTGGCAGAGCCCCTCTGGACCCCAGGACGTGGCTCTGAGGTCTCCCAGGGCGCTCAGAGGCCGCAGTTCTGTCTCTGGAGGTGGCATGGGACAGAAGTAACCAGGGGTGGATGGGCTTGGTGCATGAGCGACGCTGTTTGAGACAGCAGAGGGATTCCCGCGGTGTTTTGGTGCTGGGGGAAATGCCTTTGGAGCCCAGGTGCTCCTCCTGTGCACCCATGAGAGCGTTCATGCCTGTTACCTGAGCAGTCCCCTGCCTGGGCACAAGGGTGGTGCCAGGCTGGCCGTGCCAGGGCTGGAATTTCCTGCGGGAGAGGCTGCTGGTGGCCCCTGGAGCAGCCTGGCACCACGGGTCCCTCCTGAGGAGCGGGGCAGCCGCTCCAGGAGGGCTCTCCTTTCTGGGAGCACGGCTGCACGAGTCCCTGCTGCTGTTTGTTTTCGTGGTAGTCAGCACAGGAAGTGTTTTAAGATTCTTTTGGAGCGTGGCCGTTCGCTTTTCGCCGTCTCTCCAGTCTGAGGGGATTCCTGTGTTTGGGATATCGTTGCGTTTCCATAGCGCTGTGGGATTTACAGGGAAGTGCTCAGTGGTCATCTTCTGCTGGGGCAAAGCTTTTTTGCAGAGATTATCTTTCCATTGGAGGGTGTTCTGCAGCCTGGTGTGTTGTTACATGCACCGTTCCCGATGATCAGCTTCATCTTCCTCCAGATCCTTTCCTCTAGCCATCTCCATCTTTTTGCAATATTTAAAACCATCCCATGTAGCTCATATATTTTTAAAATATCTTTCTCTAAATGTTTTTTGCTCTTGATGCGAGCTCAAAACGAGGAATTTGAAATAACTTGACTTCACCCCTGCATTTTGTGCACAGCTTTTATCGTTTGCAGTTGCATTGGAAGTGTAAATACTCTCTTAGAAAACAAGAAATAATCCCAAATGTTCTCAGTGTGCTTGGGTTTAACATAAATAGGTGATACAAAGAATGATGAGTTTATGCCTGGTTTTGTCTTTGGTGGGATAGGTGAGGGTCAGAAGAGCATCTGCTGTTGGGACCTGAGGAAAGGAGACAATTCTGGGGTACCAAGGGCTTTGCTGGTTTGATCAGGCTGTACCATGCCAGCTCCTTGTGCTCCTTGCAGAACTAAAATGTGCCTCTAACACCATCTGCTCGTTTATCTATCTCTACTCCTTTACAATGCAGCTGCGACCTGTTTAAAATAAAAATCCAGCCCAGAGCCCAGAAGGGAATGGAAACAGTGGCAGGTAATGGAGTTTTAATGTGTGATGACATGCAAGATGGAGGTTCTCAGGGGCCAGAAGTTATGTAGATTGTTGGTGTAAGGAGACAGAGGACAGCCCAGATTAAGGTGAAGGGGGGGACAGATATTTATTTATTTGTATGTGGGAGAGAAGGAGCCATCAGCTGTAATATTTACACTCAATTACCCAGGGAGGGTTTGTAATTACTTGTGTTCTCTGGAGCATTCTGTATTCTCCAGCATATTCCTGCCATATGTGTTTGGTTGCCAGGAGTTTATATACATTTTCTGCCTCTCGTTCCAAACAATGTAACATTTATCACGAGTTTCATGACTTGTTGTTTCAAGAGGGGAAAAAAACCCCTGTGCTCTGGCACTGTACCAGTGCTGTGTGTGCTGAGTATGTTACATGTGAGGGTAAAAAGTGGTGTATGAACCAAAGCACTGTGGGCTTGTCTTAAAACCCATGAAAATCTCTTTCTAAGGGCTCCTCCTGATGCCTTGGGGTGGTTGCTGAGGTGGCTTTTTAACCCCTAACCCCCCTCCACACCTCGAGGAGAAAATAAGGCTCCTGTTTGTAAAGTGGTGCTGTGCACGTTGTGATGGTGGCTTTGGAGCCCCATCCCTGCCTGTCCCTCTTGGAAAGGTGCCTTTGCTGCCCCACAGCCAGAGCTGGAGATGGGGCTCAGCCTGGAAAGAGCCTACAGAGCCGGGGTTGTGCTGTCCCTGAGCCCTGTGGCTGCCTGGGGACCTGCGGAGCTGCACCTCCCCTCACTGCGGAGTCCCAGCGACATTCCCTGAGATGGGGTGAGTATCCCAAAAGGCAGATGACAGGGAAATGACAAATGACAGCTCTGGGGAGTGGCAGGAGGAAGCTGCCTGGTGAGGAATTGCTGTGGTTAGGGGCTGTGTGTGCAGCCCTACGAGCAACAGGCAGGAAAACTCTGCCGGACACGAGGATGGATCCGTGGAGCAGCCACTGCAGTGCTCTGGCACTGTTTGCCATGCTCACCTTTTTTATTTTTTTTCCCCCTCCTTTCCCTGGAATTACTTATGCTTGATTGTTGCAATTGATTGCAATTGTGAGAGCTAATTTTGGTGTATAAATTTTTACACTGGAAGCCTGCCAAGTGTTTGCGTAATGGAGGGAGGAGAACAACTGCACAGGATTTGGTGTGGGGTGTGCTTGGCTTCCTTTCTCCAACCAAATACCAGCAACCAATTCATGGGCTGATTTTGGTTTGTATGCAGGGAATATTTGTATACAGCCAGTTTTGTTCCAAGAAGACAATTCAGCTTCCTGTGGAAACAGAAGAGCAATTTACAGAGCTGTGATGAGTTCTAAGGACAAGCTGATTTTATTGGCCAGTGGTGAAGCGATCATTGCCTCATTTTTAAGACAAATAACCAACCCAAGCGAGTTCACTTTTAAACTTTGCATGATAGAACAGAGAGCAAATAGTGTTGTTCCAACCCTTAAGAGACAAATCTGGTGTGTTTAGCTGATGAAGTTGAAGAGCAGCACATGGGTGTATCCATCTGGGCCCTTGGGAAATGTCACAGCCCAGTCCAATTCCCACCAAGTTCGAAGTCAGGACTCGCAAGGAAGGGAGGTTGAGTTGCCACAGGATAAAAATCAAAGCTTTATTTCTTTATTTTTATAAATTTTGCTTTCTACATCCACGTTTTCATATATCCAGGATTCAGGATACAGTGAAGTTAGGATGCTTTGTAGAGCTTTATTCCTTTTCCATCTGCATTTGGCCAGAGGGGAGCAAGAAGTGTGAAGGGGTAAAGAGATGTAAAGAAAGCAGTGGTGGTGGTGGTGGTTAAGGCTTTTTGGGACCATTTTTATATGGATTGAAGATTGATGCTAAAAGGAAAAGCCCATCTAATAGATTATTTTTGGTACTGAAATGATGGGCTCACTGTAAGATAAAATACCAGAACTCCGTGGAACTTGTGTTATCTTTCTCCCACGGGTTTTTGGTGTCTCCTCTCGCTTGGTTTTTTCCCTGTCATTCCAGTTGTGATTTATCTTAGATGCTTGTTTCAAAACAAGTTACACTGTCAAGCTGCCATAAGAGAGACATTTGTCCTGGTTATCCTTCCAGAGTTATTCACACATGTAAGTTCTGGCAAAGACAGGGACAAGAATGATGATAGGTGGAAGATCCACCTTCTTGAAATACCAGTTTGCTTTTTTGTGTTGTTTTGGGGCTTTTTTAGTTCAGCTTGGTGCCATATGGGTTTTACTTAAGGACATGGTTTGTCCCTGGAAAAGCATCTTTGGAAAGGATGGAACAGTTTAAATATGTTCGAGAGAATTAATTAAAGTGCCTTTCAATGGGAAGGGAAGGAGAGCTTTTTTTTTTTTTTTTCCAAAATAAATCTCCAGCCTGGTGAAACATTTTGTATCAGCTACAAAAGGAGCTCCAGTACATTGCTCTGAAACAAGGGATGAGCCAACTGCATCTGCGAGGTGTGGGAGTGACATTTCGGGGCCCACTGACAGTCTCATTGTCAAACTGAACATCATCTCTCCCTTACTGGTGCTCTCTGAGGGGCAGAATTGCTCCTTTGGAGAATGCCAGTGGAAGGCACGGACACCTTTGGGCCGGGAACGGGCTGCCAAATGAAATTAAAGATTGGATTTAAGTAGCCTGTCTCCAGGAATCAGCAGAAAGCACTGGGGAAAGGCAAAAGCACTGAGTATTTTTTGAGCACGGGGGAACTTTCACTGGTGGTTTCTCCATCCAGTTTTTCCAGGTGCTACAACAACAGCACGTTACACTGTGGTGGTGTTCCTGAGCCTTAAGCAGGTGCAATTATCTCCTTCCTCACGGGAGGATTTCCAGAGGTAGAGCCCTAGAAGGAGACCTTTGATGTCCTGTCGGAATGGTGGTTGATCTGAGAAGTGAAATGCCACAGCAGAGGGGGCTCGGAGCTGCAGGACCTCTCTGCCGTGCTGTCAAGTGAGCAGCCGCTTCCAGCTCCAGCCTGGATTATTTTGTTTACAGGAAACTGACAGAATGGTAGGATTGTGTAGGTTAGAGGAGCTCTCCGGTCCCACCTCCCTCTCAAAAAGCACTTAGCAGCGTTTCTCTGTGTGTGTGTGTATAAACAGAGATCTGGTGCCGATTGCCACCTCCCTGCGTGCTGCTGTGCTGTTCCCAGAGCGGGGCTTTGCCACAGGGGATGTGCTCAGCCCTGGAACAGCTCGGCTCTGGCAGCCCTGCCACGAAGAAAGCCATCACCTGGGCTGGGATGAGTGTCTTGGGAGGAGCAGGTGCTAAGAGTTGAGTGTGAGGGGAGAGAAGAGGCAGCAGGCGCTGATAAAATATTCCTGGGGATGGAACTGATCCGAGGCCAGAGCCGTGGACAGGACCAGGAGGCAAAAGGAGCAGTAATGAAAGAGAAGCAGCACATCAGAGAGGCTGATTGGAAGGCAGAGCTGAAGAGAAAGCAGAGGGGAGGTTTCCCTCTTTGATGTGTTTGATCTGCACCTGCGGCGCTGTGTCCGGGCATCTCCTGGAGAGGGGCTCCTCCAGAGGGACCTGTGCACGCAAATTCACGGTGCTGTGAGGGCAGAGGAGGAGCCAGGAGATGTTTCTGCAAGGCTGTGTTGCTCTGCAGAGCTGCTTGCAGAACAGAAACCGAAGGGGAAGACCCCAATCCAGGTTTTCCATGAGGAGGGCAGGTGGTGTGGGGTGAGCTGGACCATGGGTGAGGTGAGGAGTCACTGGTGCCTGCAGGCAGATGTAAGCTCTGCTTGAAATAAAAACACCCAGCACACGCTCAAGGGCTATTTTTTAAACTTCTCCCTCCAGAAACTCTTACATATTCCTAAACTTTGCAGTGTTTGGATGCCACAGTGCAGTGGGGAGCAGGGTGGGAAGAGGGCACGGGGATCAGAGCTGCCTGGAGGGGAAGACAAAGGCTGGGCTTGTTGGCTGGTGGGAAAGGGCCAGATGGAAGAGAGAGGGAGGGAGAAGGGGAAACGGATGTTGGAAGTGGTGGGTCAGGGGTGAGGGGTTGTGGCAGCCCCACCTCAGGGTCTGACCATGGGGGCAGAGCCAAACAGCACAGCCAGAGGAGTTCAGGGTGCTGCAAGGGTAGGGAGAAGATGTTTTCCAGAGGAAACAGCGGGGATCAGTCCCAGGCATATTGTAGGGTTGTTTTTTTTCTTGTAGGGTGATGTCGTGGGTGAAACTCCGGCGTTGTTACTGGGAGTGGCTCCTTGTGGGGTCGGATGCTGTGCTCCCAGGGTGAGGTGGGCTGTTCCCCTTGGAAGCCAAAGCAGCAATTGTCCTTGGAGACTGCTGGGGCACACAGGAGAGACTCCTGTGAGCAGCTTTAGTGGTGTTGGTGGAGCATGGCTGGGGCTGCCTGTGACCTGCTCTCTGTTTCCCTTGGCGTGTTTTCCAGGAAAGAAAAAAAAAAAAAAATTTACATTTTCGAGTATCAGGGTGATTTTATTTTTTTTTTTTAAATTACTTTTTAATGCTCCAGGACTGAGTTGCCGTGGGTTTGGGCAGCTTGATTTCACTGACACGTCTGCACAGCCGTTTATCTTAATCCTCCCTTTCCTCTCCCCATCCATCCCAGCTGCTGGCGCTCCTTGAGCGGAGCTGCTGCAGGACGAGCCCCACGCCTCTGGAAGCGCCGCTGTTGCCCCGGTGGCTGTTTCTCGAGAGCGCTGCCCTCTCCCTGGGCTGTCCCAGACTTCCTGGGAGCAGGAATCCAGATGTTCTCACGGAGATAGGAGCGTCTCGCTGGCAGAGGCAGCCGGGGTTTGGGCTTGCTAAGGGTGACTAAACCGTGAGTCGACAAGAACGTGTCGGAGGCGTGATGTGAGGAGAAGGGGGGTGGGGTAAGAGGCATTGGGCAAGAGCACAGGGCAGGTAGCACAGGGAAAGAAGAGGGACCTGGCAGGTGCCTGGGAACACGGCCCTGAAGCTGGGTGTCAGTGTTAGATGGAGGAGATGGTGATTCAGGAGCTGCACACATGGACAGAGGCCTGTGGGAACAGCGCTCCTGGAATAAATGAGGCACAAGTGGTTTAGCTCTAATTTATTTTATTTTTTTTTTGTGCAAGAGGTGGGTGTGTTGCTGGGACACGGGGACGGCTCCGTGGTGCCTCGGTTTGCTGACAGAGGCAGGGAGATGGAGCAGGGCACAGGAAGGGCCAGGGGCACCTGGGCTGTGGGGTTTGGGGGATCAGAGGCAGAAGAGAGCAGGATGGGATGAGTCCCCCTGCCAGCAGCGAGGCAGTCCGGGGTGGATCTGCCCTCCCAGCCCAGCCACAGGCTTTAGGGCTTGTCACTGAGATAGAGAGGGTGGGATTTTCCATCCATGCCCATATTCCTTGTTTTCTCATTTTGCCATCTCTGCTCTGGATGGGCTCCTTGCCCTTCAGCCTGTCAGACCTGTCACCTCTGAAGCCACCGTGATCCTTGGGGGTGTGACAGGGGTTCCCCCTCCCTGCACTGCTGAGAGGGACCCTTTGATGGGGCAGGCTGTGTTTTTGGCTTAGAGGTGGGATGCTGGGATGTGGGACAGCCAGCTCTTCCCACAGCACTCCAGAGGGGCCTGGTGAGCACTGAGGGAGCCGGACAGTGCACAGCAGCTACGTGACCTTTTCTTCCCAGGTTTGCAGCAAAGACAGGAGAAGCATTTGGATATGACCTGTTTTTATAGCCAGAGATGATTTCTGCCCTGGCAAACCCAGAGATAGATCAAGCAGTGGAGAGCTAAGGGCTAAACCCCTCCTGTACGCATGCTGGGAGCATATGTAATAGGATTGTTGAATTGGAGTTACATGTTTTCCAGGGTAAGTACTGCCTGATGATACCGGGCTGCTGCAGCCATGCTTAAATCAGAAAAAGAACTGGGGATTTACAGCAGTTGTTGGGGATGCTGGGGTTTCCCTGCGAGCTTCCAGAGCAGCAAAAAGGAAGAAAAGGCTTTTGTAGATAAGACAAAACAGATCTCTGAGAAGGCTGCAGCTCCTGGGGGGAGAAAACATCACTGCTCTGACCTGAGGGTAGTCGGGTATCACAGGTTTTTCTCACACGAAATACAAACTCTTTTGTAGATCTTCTAGCTGAACTTCTGGTAGTTTACATGGGAAAATGGAGGGTTTTTAGCAACACTTCCATTTGTTTTTCTGTTCACCTTTCAAGAGATGCATTAAAAACTCTGTGTATCCCGAGCTCTGTGTTAAACACATACTACTGAAGTGCAGTTTTAAGCAAGCTGAGCTTAGGAGCTGTCAGAGCTGAGCTTGTCTGCCTAATCTGGACTTGGTCTCTTTCCCTGTGAGGGCTCTGATGCAGTGTTAATGACAGGACAGCTCCTGCCTCGCCTGCAGCACGGTTCGTTCCTGGCAGTGCTGGTGGCAATGGGCTGCCCTCACCCTGCTTTTATCCCAGGAGGGACTCAGGGATGTGGATGAAGGACGTTTGTTGCTCTCAGTTCGGGGAGCCTGGGATCTGCTTCTCCTGGGGATTTGCTGGTCTGGGCTCGATCTGACCATTTGTCCATCACTTGTGCTCTTCAGCCCCAGCCAGGCAAGGGAGGGAAATGCCTCACGTCCGAGAGAGCTGCTTGGGGACAGCCACCTGTGGTGGGGCAGGGGGGCTGGGAGGAGGGCTTTGTGGGCTGGGAGGAGGGCTTTGTGGGCGGGGAGAAGGGTTTTGCGGGCTGGGAGAAGGACCTGGGCACCTGTGGCAGCCGCCGGTGTCGGGTGCGAGCGTGCTGGCAGAGCCCGTCTGTGCTGAGCACGTGGTGGTGGAGGCTCTGTGGAGCTGCTGCATCCCCGAGCCTGGCTCAGGGCCAGCACAGCCTCTCCCCAGGGCTTTCCACACCCCTCCGGGGGTGGTGGGAAGGGGAAGCGCCCGGCCCGGCCCTGGGTATCAGCGCAGATCTAATCGCGGCGCGGCAACAGCTCTGCCCATCATTAGGACTCAGGCCAGCAGGAGTGAAGACTTCCAGGCTGATCTCCATATCCTCTGCAGGATAGAATTTCCCACAAGTGTTGCTGATCTGCTGCTGTGTGCCCTGAGCTCCCTGTAGGCACGGTCCCTCTTGTGCCAAGCCCTCCTGGCCCCACAAGGTGCGTGGGACACCCTGTGTTCAGCTGTTTGTTGTTTGTTCCTTCTGTTTTCTTTCCTGAAAACCCAGCTCTGCTCAGGGAAAGCAGCAACCAGCACAAGAAACAGAATGGGGTTGGGTTGGAGGGACCCTGAATCCCATCTTCCCTCCACCCCCCTGCCATAGGCAGGGACACCTTCCATAGAGCAGCACCAAGCCCTGTCCAGCCTGGTTGCTGGGAGAATCTCTCTCCCAGCCTTCCTGTCCCTGCTTTCATCCTCTCTAGGCCTCCTTTCTGTGCTTGAGTTTTTCCAGGAGCTCCTTGTTCATCCACACAGGCCTCCTGGAGTTCTTACCTGCCTTCCTCCTTGTTGAGGTACATTGGTCTTCAGCTTGGAGGAGGTGAGCCTTGAGTATTAACCAGGTTTCATGGGCCCTTCTTCCATCCAGGGCTTTATCCTATGGGACTCAACTAAGCAGATCCCTGAGAACGTGGCTACATCCAGTTTCTGTTTAGTTTTTGATGAGAATCCCTTTTTTCCTGGCTGTGCCTTGTCTTCCCCGTGACGTCCCAGAGCCGTACTTTACCTGCTGTAAAAACCAGGGAAATGCTGCTATTTCTCTGTGTGGTTTTCTGGGAGAGGGGAGGTGCAGCTGTGCATCTGTGACCCCAAATCACTGCTGGGGTGAGCTGGTGTCCCTCCAGGGAGGGTGGGTGGGTGGAGGAACTCGGGTTGGTTTCGGTGGATCTTTGTGAAGCAACAGCAGCTTGGAAGTTTTTGTCTGAGAGCTGCTGCTGCGTGGGGCAGTGCTGTGGGATTGGGGCTGCTCGCTCCTGGCAGCTCCCTCCTCTCTTTCCCAGCCCTCTGGCCGTGGCTGCTGGATGGTCAGTGAGCAAAAAGGCCATTCCCATGGAATTATGGATGGATGAAACAGCGGCAGGCGTTCAGCTGGGCGGCTGTTCAGAGAGCAGGTGTTTCCTCCCGGGGTTTAAGTTACCAAATTCATCAGGACATTTCAACTTCTTGCATTTTAAATTCCCTGATCCCCAAGAACAAAGTCGTTTTCTCAGCTTTGGAGGCTGACATCTGCTTACAAGGATTACGTGTGTTCCTGGAGCAGTGGGCACAGATTTTCTTTGTGGAAAGGGATATATTGGAGAGAGCATTAAACCCCAGTACAAGTTCCTGCTCTGGAATGGAAATTGCTGTGCAGGTTTGGAGCGAGGCATGTTGGAGCTTGCTTATTTATTTGGCAGATGTCTGATGGTGTTACATCATCCCCAGCCCTTGGAGCTGCGAGGGCTGTGGAGGGCTCAGTGGGTTGGATGGCCAGGGGAAGCTCTGCTCTTCCCACTTTCCTGGTGTGGGGAAACAACCCTTTTCCATAAGGAGCCGTCAGCAAGCTCTGCCTCCCACAAATCCGTGTCCTGAGGTGATGGGAAGCGCTGGTCAGGGAGAAGAGCCGTAGGAAATCTCTGCTGGACGATGCTCAGGAGCTGTCAGTCCACTCCTGTTCCCAGCCTCTGAGAGTGTGTGGGGATGATACTTGCTGGGGATAAGTGACCTTTTACTGCTTTCGTTGTGCAGGCATTCTAGAGATTTAGTTTTTAAATGCGTTCTGTTTTGCTGCCTGAAACCTCTGCCAGTGCTTCCAGGTTACTGTCCTGTGAGATCCACGCTAGCCCCCAGCGTAATTTTGTTGAGAGCATTCAGCTGGGAGCCAAGCTTTCTGTAAAACTGCAGATCAATAGCAGTGGTACGATTACCTGGACCAGAGTCCTGTGGAAAGAGTTGCTTTGGAACAGGTAAATGCTGCCTGCAGCCCTCAGCGCCTGGAGCTGACCGAAGGGAAACCGCTGTAATTGGCTCTTGTGGCTCGGGCAGGACACAAACAGCAACAAGCAGTGAGAAGCAATTTGGATTTGAATTATTTCCCCCCTGCATTGATAGGTCGAGGTGGTGGTAGTGATAAAAGCCTGGCTGCTGTAGTTTGGCCGAGGTGTGTTTCAGGGGGTCAGGCAGCTCAGCAGCAGCTCTGTGCCATGTGGATGTGTGAAGGTGACCTCCTAATCTCCCTTTTTCATTCCAGGAGCTCCGTGGGACAACCAATGTTTCCCTCCCATCCTGTTTGCTGCTGTGACACCCTCATGTGAGTAATGACTGGGGTGGATTTGGTGAAGGTGTGTGTTTGCAGCTCCTGCCCACCCTCCTCCTTCTCTGTCCCTTCCCTCTCCATCCTGGGACAGAGCCCTCCAGGCTGCAGAGCAGAACGAGTGGTCTCTCAGGAATAAAAACATTCAGGCTTCTTGGAGAGGCAGAGTGAAATGTTTATGTGAGAGACCATGTCAGCAGCTGCCTGTTTCATCCAAGCAGCATGTCCAGGAATGTTTATAGGAACATGGCAGCACTAAATCAGGACAGTTGGTCACTAATCTTTGCAGAGATACAGAACTGATTAAACAAAAAGATTCCCTGAGACACCCTCTAAGTTGCAATATGAGGGTGACCCAGGCTTTTAAAGGCTCCCCCCTGGCCCCTGTTCCTCCCCACACTTCCTCTGTGTGGTCACTCCAAATTGCTGCCAGCTGGCCCATTTGTCCTCTGTGGGGTTGTGCCTCTTCTCGGTTTTGACCTTTCAAAGACACAGGCAAAATCTGTGGCTTATGCAGATCTTTGAATTTGCAGCCAGCCTAACGGTGGGAAGGAGGAATACAGGGAGTTCAAGCTGCAGAGGGAAGAGATTCTGTTCTCTAGTGCCTCACTATTGACCACAGACCCCACTGTGCCCATAAATGAGTCTGAGTTCTCTTGCCTGTCGTGTTTGAGGTTTTCTTGCCTCTGTGTTGCCTTCTACCCTCGTTTCAGACATCAGGTTATGGTATTTTTTTCAGCTAGACAAATAGGAGCTGTTTTTTTGTTCCAGGGTAAGTTTTTCTTTCCAGCCCAGCGGTTTTGTAGCATGGTGCCTTCACAGAGACAAAAACAGAACAGAAAAACACGATTTTAAAAAATGTCAGCATCATAAAGAAAGAAGAATGAAACCAGAGGACTGCTATATCATCCAAGTGAGCGTGCCAGTGCGTGAACATGTGGCAGGGCAGCCAGTTAACAGAAAATGATAGTGAAATTGGGTGATATTTCCAGTCTCCCCAGGGGGAAAGCACATGTGGTTTACAATGGATAATGAAATGTTATGGTTTTTATGTCTAATACGTTAATTCTGCCGGGGCAGTAATCCCGAGGTTCCAATCCACATTTAAGTTGGAGAGATATGCACAGGCTTTTATTGAGGACATAAACTACAGTGCATTTAAGGCAAAATATAGCAAAAAGATGGGAGAGGTCTCCCCTTTCTCTCCCCTTTCTCTCCCCTTTCTCTCCCCTTTCTCTCCCCTTTCTCTCCCCTTTCTCTCCCCTTTCTCTCCCATTTGTTGTATCAAATATTGACTCGTGCCAGAGGGGCTGCTGCCCTGAACCCTGGTGCTTCTTCCATGGCAAACACAGAAGTTAATCCCTTTTATTTTTTAATTTTGGGAGGGAGACACCTTTTGTGATGGTTTTGTGCTTGTGTGGGTTTTGTAAGAGCAAGTCTTGAGCGCTTCTAGCCTGAAGCACCTGCAAGGGCCGGTGGTTGTGGATCAGCCCAAGGTACTGATCCAGAGGATAACCCCTGTGTTGTGCACCTGGTTAGCCCTAATCCTGCCCCAATCCCTCCTGTGCTTCCCTGCCCAGTGGTGGGGATGTGGCTCTGAGCCTGAGCTGTCCTTTTAATCAGGGCCATGTGTTCCCTCTCCCCTCCTTGCAGCGGCACCGGTGCTTTGCTCAGTGCACAGTGAGCAAGTTCAGGGAGCCAAAATGGCCAGAAAATAAAACTGTGGTGTTTTGGCCAGCTGTGTTGTGGGAGCCAGGTTGCTGGAAGAGGTAGGCAGGATGTGGCAGCCCTGATGTGGTCATTTTTGGACAGGTCTGAGGAGGAAGGAGGTGTCTTGGAGCCTGTTTGGCTCTGTTGTAGTCCCAGTAGTGTCATCAGAGCACTTCACTCCAAAGCCCAGTGACAGATGGACAGCCTTGGTTAACCCTTCCTTGCCAGCTGTGGGGTTGTGCTGCTTTGCTGTGGATTTTAGAGCTTCTCTGCTTGTGTCCTGCAAGGTGATGTCCCAGGGGACCAGGGCAGAGAGTGAGGAAGAGGATGTCCCTCCCTGGAGAGCTCATGCTATGGGATGCCCTGATGGGGAGACTGCAGGAGACCTGAGGCCTGCTGTGCCTTTTATTCTGCTTTCTCAGGGGTCTCTCCAGGACTCTGATCCGTGGCTGGTGTGGGAGGCTCTGAGTTTGGTGTGTTGTTGAAACGGGAGAGGAGATGGATGCTCACACCCTCTGTGCTGGCCTGGCCCCAGCTCGAGGGAGCTCAGCCGGGTTCTGCAGAGCCCCGAAATGCGGAACGTGGTTATTTAGGTTTGAGGAGTTCCCTTATCTGCCCTGAGTGTGGCTGCAGCGGGGGAAGTGGGCCAGGTTATAAAAGTCATTTCTCCAAGTGACCAAGCCCAGCGTTCTTGACAGGCTTCAGCACACGATCCCCCACTTCTGCTTTTGGGCAGAATTGATGAAAACCAAGTGAAACCGAGCTGTCTTGTTGCTCTGCAGTGTGTTTGTGTTCTCCCTGCCTATTTATTGCCACTTTAAAACCTCTCCACCACTGTCCACCCCATGCTCTGTGTATTAACCACGTCTGTGTGAGGAACAGAATAAAGGGAAAGTAACTTTGGTCACACAGAATCATGCAGAGCAGGATCTGCCCTGATATCTCTCCGAGCTTCTTAGAGCTGGAACAGTGACAGCAGGCAGCATTGGAGTCCACCTCCCAAATGTTGTGTTTAATCCCAAATCAGGCTTTAGCGTTCAAGTATCAGACAAATACTGAAAAGCCTCATAAGAAGCAGGAGGAACAGGCAGGACTTTAAAAAAAAAAAGTACAAATGAGGAAAAGTAATCAGCAGTTCTGGAACTATTATGATTTTCAGAACGCGAGGCTTTTGCCAGGAAAAGGGACCAGATCTCTGCCCTAGAGCTTGCTTAAGAAGTTAATCTGTGTATGAACTCCCAGCCTCAGGGATCACTCAGAGAAACGATGGATCTCTGAGCCTTCAGTCTCGCATTTGTGCAAGTAAAAAGGCAAGGTCACGTGGCAGTGGCATTAGGAGCTGGAGGCTCAGGTCAGACCCTAATGCAGCCCTTCCAGAGGTGAGTGTGTAGCCCATGGCTGTAGCTGCTGTCTGTCAGGGTTGCTGCTGCTGTGCAGACACTCAGGAACGGGCTCACAGGAGCAGGGCTGGGCTTGGAGTACCACAAACCAGGTATTCTTTGCCTGCTGTGTCTGTAATGAGCTGTGGCTTCCTCCAAAAATTAGTTTGGAACAAGGTTTAGAGGCTCTTTATTTTCTTTTAAATGTGCTAGTACCAAAGGATAGCCAAAGACTTCTGACTGCAGTTCAGAGAAGATGCTTCCAGTTGCTTCATGCTTTTGTTTTGCCCTTGTTCTGCCTCTCCTCTCCTTGTCCTGCTGGCCATGGAAAAGAGTCATTGTTTAAAGGTGTTCCCTGGTCGTGCTTTTCAGTTCCTGCCCTTCCATGAACTGTGAGGAGGCCTCAAGGCAGTGGCTCATCTCCCCTTGATGTGGAGTTCTGTCCTCTCTGCCAGGCATGGGTGGTCCTGGGTGTTTGGTAACTGTTTGGGCAGTGCCCCTGAGCCTGGGGTCAGCGTGTCATTCCGGTGGGAAGGGATGTGTGGGGTCCTCCCAAAGCAGGATCAGCTCTGGGACCAAACCAGGCTCCTCAGGGCTCTTCTCCAGGCAGGGCTTGAAGAAAACCTGCAAGCATGGAGCAGGCACAACCTCTCCTGAGAACCTGATCTCACTTCCCTTCTTGCCACGAGCATCTTCGTGGTGGAGATCTCGGTGTATCCCAGCTGCTCTGGCAGTGATTCCCTGTGTCCCACTGAAACGTGGTGCACCTGGACCTGGCAGGGCACCACCGTTGTGGATGCCTGCCAGAGGGCACAGATGGCTGCAAACTGTGCTTTGAAATGAAAGGTTTGTTCCTTGTGAGGAGCACAGCATGGGCAAACAGAGATATGGAAATAGAGCTGTATGGGATGTTGTGTCCTGGCTGTGAATGAGGGGAGGATAAATGGGAAAGGTTGAAAACCAGCATTTGCTCTCATATGAAGTTGTGTTGGTCTTTCAATTAAAGAACTTGATGTGAGTTTTAAAAGGGAATAAGACCCCCTCAAGGCAGCTTAGAACAAGTTACTAGGAAAGGGGAAGCAGGGGAGGCACTGAGACACAGAGCACAGACGTGTGGTCAGTCCAGTTGTGCCAGCCCTGTGTGCCAGCTGTAATGTTCCTAACCCTGAGTCATCCTGTGACAGTCAGTGCTGGTGGCCCTCTGGGCAGGACCTGGGGTCAGAGCTCTGCTCACCCTGCAGGGCTTTGGGTCAGGCTGTGAGTGGGGTCAGGGTCCCCTGAGTGAGGTGTTAACAGTGAGGTTCCTGTGCCGTGCTCTGGTCCGGGGAGGTTGAAACCAGGCCAGAGCTTCTTTTCATCGAGGTGTGATTGAGGGGAGATTTGGTTTGGTGGTTTTTTGTTTTTTTTTAAACCATCTGGCTGTAATAGAAGAAATAAATTGGAGCTTGTTTTCTAAAAATGAGAACATGTGCAGTCAACCAGCATCTTTTATTTTTATGCAGCACATCTAAAATAGACGCGAGTCTGCCTCTTTGGGAGCGTGCATCCAGCACCAAGTCACAGCAGCGTCGGTGCTCCTGCCCTCTCCCTCTGTGCTCCCTCCCCTCACTTCCCTGCTCCCACCACCTGGCAGTGAGCTGCTGAGGGGGTGACTCGGGTTTGGATGTGCCAGCCAGCCCCACACGGCGGGGGGAAGGTGGCAGTGGCACGAGGAGGGTGTGGGCGGGGTGGCTGTGGTGCTGCTCTGCTCCCTTCTCCCTTAGCAACCTCTGCGTGGGAGAAGGAGGGGGAAAGGACACTTGTGGCAGCCCTCCTGCTCGGGTGGAAGGTGGAACTGGATGGACAGGGAAGCTCTGCCTGGACAGAGGAATTGCTGGCAGGGTGTTTTCTGCCGTGTCCCTGCGTTGGCAGGCACCGGTGGTCTGTGCTTGAAGCTGTGAGCTCAGGAGAGAAGGAGAAGTTGCTCAGAGTTGTTTCCTTTGGGTCTGCTGGGAGTGGAGAGCATTTCCCCTCTCAATTCCTGCCTCCAGCACATGAGGAATCATGGAACCACAGAATCATTGAGGTTGGAAAAGACTTCCAAGGCCATCGAGGCCAAGCTGTGCCCAATGCCCACCTTATCCCCAGCCCAGAGCGCTGAGTGCCACGTCCAGGAATTTCTTGGACACCTCCAGGGATGGGGACTCCAGACCTCCCTGGGCAGCCCCTGCCAAGGCCTGAGCACCCTTTCCAGGGAGAAATTCCTCCTGATGTCCCCCCTGAGCCTCCCCTGGCCCAGCCTGAGGCCGTTCCCTCTCCTCCTGTCCCTGTTCCCTGCCAGCAGAGCCCGACCCCCCCCCGGCTGCCCCCTCCTGTCAGGGAGCTGTGCAGAGCCACAAGGTCCCCCCTGAGCCTCCAGTTCCCTCATCCTCTCTGATGTCCCCTCCCTGTGTTTGGGCAGCTCTGCAGCTGTCCAGGGCAGGGGAACAATCTGCCCAAAGTGTCTTTTTTATTCCATCAGGGCCGTGCAGGAGATGGGGATAATACTTGCCTTGCAGGGGCATTGTGAAAGTTAATTTGCTAATTATTTACAAAGCACATCAGAGTGCTGCTTCAGTTATACACAGGGTTATGATAACATCTAATTAGTAATTCCTTCTGACGCTTCATTTTCTTTCTGCCATAAATATTGGCCTAATGTAGGGACAGCCCTGCCTGTGCTTGTCACCCCAGTGCCTCAGAGGGAATAAAAAAGCTGGATTTGATATGTAAACAGTTCCTCTTCCTCCCCATCCTCCTGTGCCACCTTACCCACAAAACCACTGTCCCCTTGGGTGAGCTGCTGCCTAGCTGGTGTCCATTGATGGGTCACTGCATGGGGAGAGCTCATCCCTTCCATGGAAATCTCATCCCTCTGGCAAAACCCCTTGCTTTTCCCTGCTTTCCCATCCTTCCCAGCCTGGCACCTCTGTGCCCTTTCTTGCTGGGCAGGGGCAGGTGAGGGATGGCAGGCAGGAAAGGAGGAGCTGCTGTGGGAAGATCTCTGCCCTCCCTTTCCAAGGGCTCTGGACCAAGAGCTGGGGTAACGGGGTACGAGATTTCCTCTCTAAGCTTTTCTCTTTCTTCCTCTCTGTCTCTGCCTGTGTTTGCATCCCATATTGTGCCGTTCTGTCTCACGGGGTGCGTGCAGCATCTTGTCTTCGCTTTGGCCAGCATGGAGATGAGATTTCATCCTGCAGCATGCTGTTTTTCCTCTCCTCCGAGTAAGTAACGCCCAGAGACCTTTGCTGTCCATCACACATTGCTGGTTCTGCTCAGCTCTGAGTGGCTTTGGGCGCTTCTGAGGGTGTCAATATCCTGTGTGTTTAATGCTTCAGTGCAGCGAGTCCAGAAGCTTGTGATACCTATTTTTAGCATTGAAAAGTTTTGACAGCTAAAGTAAACCTACATTATCCATCACTTGACAGCATCGTCACCAGCGTGCAGCCTGTCACTCTCGTTCGGAGCTGGTTTCTCCAATGAAATTAAAACTATTGGCAGGAATGTGGTGGAAGTGTGTCAGAACGCGGCGTGAAAATGACAGCAGCTTACTTGCCTGGGTTTAAAAAAAATATGAGAGGAGGTGTTTGCATTAGAGGTCCTGCATAAAAATGTTCCTCCTCCTTCCCCTTCCCGTGGGAAAAGGAAGCAGTCCCTGTTTTGTTAAGCTCTGGCTTATCCTTGCTGCCCTGGGGCACTGCACCCCCTGTGCAGTGGGGGTGTCACAGCCACAGCCGTGTCCCCACTCAGGGGGAGCTGGGTTGGAGCCTCCAGCCCAGCCAGACCCCATAAACCCCCCTGGTGCTGGACAGTGCAGAGCTTTGGGGTGACTTTTGGTCCAGAAGAGCTCCCCCAGTGCAGGTGTTGTGTTGGTGACTGGCAGTGGGGTTTTTCTGTAGGGACTAATCCCACATACACAGAGGTGTGTGCTGTACCTGGACGGTCCCAGGGGAGAGGAGCAGCCCTGCCTTTGCCCGTGAGGTGACACCACCAAGTGACGAGACAGCCCTGAGGCTGCCAGAGCTCCAGGAGCCTTTGGACAGCCCTCCCAAGGATGCCCAGGTGGGGTTGTTGGGGTGTCTGTGCAGGGCCAGGGGCTGGTCTGGATGATCCCTGTGGGTCCCTTCTGGCTCAGGGTGTTGTTTGGGTGTCTGCAAGCAGAGTGCCCACGTCGGTGCGAGAGCTGCCAGCCACAAGCAGCGCCACGAAATGCAAACCTTAAATTTTAACTTGTGCTCGGGCCAGAGGTGGTTCCTGCCTCTTGTCACTTGTCTTGGTTTCGCAGGCAAAGGTGCTGGCTCGCTGCCAGCATCCACTCCCTGGAGCTCATTAGGAACCTTTTTCAGCTCCCCTTGTAGCCAAACAACAGGGATCAGCTTTCCCGGGAGCTGATATATCTGCTGACCTCTCCAAAGGGAAAAAAACCTCCTGTAATTCATTACCTGACTTCTGTAGGGGCTGAAAGGGAACTATTTGTGACTGAACAATACTTGCCTTTCACAACTCCCTTCCTAATCCCAAATAGAAACATGAGGCCGAGAAAATCTTTCTGATAGCAGGGAGTATGGATACATTCAACCCAGTATTACTTTCCATGGCATTAATGTTTTGTAATTGCCAAGGCTTGGCTTGCAGGTTTTTGTTGGACAAAGTGAAGGCAGGCAGTGTTAAACATCAATTTGAGGGGGCAGAAGCGATTCTGATGGCGGCGTGGTGGTTTTCCATCAGTGCCCTCTTGTGAGGTGCTGCATCACAGAGATCCAGTTTGAAAGCTGAGGTTTAAAAAAAATAATTATTCAGGCTAAGTCAGCTTTCTTCTTCAGTTTAGGATTGAATGCAAGATGGCTCGAGTCAAACTGTGCCCACCTGCACAGAGACAACCCTTTGCTCCTGCCAGGTGCGTGAGGCTGCACAGGCACAAGGAGTGGGATTCTGGGGTGAAAGCCAGTGCATGGCTTGGCCACATCATCCACAGGGAGCTTTGGAGGCCAGGTCACGTTGGTAGGGCTGCAGTTTTTCCAGGATTCCGTGGAAAAGGGCGCTAATGTCCCAGTGATGTGTGCCTGATGCCTGTGAGCGTCGCCAGCTTCGTCTGTGCTCACGGGATGTTTGGGGAAGCACCAAAACTGGCTGTGGACATCAGCTCCTTGGTGTTCCCCTGGGGATGTTCCTGACAGATGATTAGTGGCTGGTGGGACCCAGGTCGTGTCCTGAAACAGGCTTGATCAAGGTAGGTGATAATCACCTCAGGAACCCCACCATGACTTGCAGAAAGACCCGAGTGGCTCCGGTTGTCTGGAAGGTGGAGACAGAACGCTCCTCCGAGGCCACCTGTGTGTGCAGGTGAAAAATAAGACAGATACAATCATGAATTTTTGAAGCACCTTGGCTTTGTAAAGTAAGCCTTAGTTAAGGAGATACGGTCTGCAGAGGCCTGCGTGAGCGCGGCAGATGCTCCTCGTATCTCACCTTCCTGCCGTGCTCAGGGTGAGTCACTGTGCTGAAGTGACTCCCTTCTTTCTGCCCCGAGTGCTAAGCCATTGTTAAAATGATATTAACTCATGTGTGCTAATTAGCAGGTGTGCCAGGGTGTGAGAGGCCCAGGATGCTAATCAGGGTTGATAAACACACCTTTATGCAGGGTGCAGACCTGGATTGTGTCTGATGGGACTCCCTCTCCCTTCCTTTCACTGCAGACAAGTGCTGTGTTGTGGGACCTTCCTCCTCTGGGCTCTGCGGTGGGATCTCCAAGTCTCAGCTCAATATTTAGGCTCCCTGGAAGGTTCATAGAATCACAGAATGTTTTGAGTTGGAAGGGACCCACAAGGACCATCCAGTCCAACCCCTGGCCCTGCACAGACCCCTCAACAATCCCACCCTGGGCATCCCTGGGAGCATTGTCCAAACACTCCTGGAGCTCTGTGGGGCCGTGCCCATTCCCTGGGGAGCCTGGGCAGTGCCCAGCACCCTCTTCCCCCAAATAGGGAGGAACATTTTCCTGCTCTCCAGCCTGACCCTATCCTGGCACAGCTCCAGCCGTTCCTGGGTCCTGTCCCTGTCCCAGGCAGCAGAGATCAGAGCTGCCCCTCAGGAGGAGCTGCATCCTCCATTGAGGTCTGACCCAATCTCCTCTTCTCCAGCCTGGTGGGATTCATCCTGCCAGAAGGATGGGGGGAAAAGAGACTTTTCCTGGTGGTATCATGACTGGGCTGAGGAGGGGAGGGTCATTTTGTGCCCGGCTGCAGGGCTGAGCTCGTGGCTGCTTGTTGAGGCTCCCGGAGGCGACGTTCCCCGCAGCCATCCAGCTCCGGAGCTAGCCCGGCTGTCTCCGTGCCGTTTCGGGCAGAGTGTGCCGGGCTGTCTCAGAACAGGTTCTGGTAGTTCCTCGCTCGGCGCAGGGGAGCCCTGCTGTTTACACAGGCTGGCTCGCGCCCTCGGAGGAAGCCCCACATCAAAAGGGTGTATCCCGGTGCGTCAGCGGGGCCGGGAGCCGGGGCCAGGCCTGGAAATGCCTGTTCTGGCCAGCGGGAGCGGACACGCCGGGCCTGGCACTGCCCGCCAGGGCTCCCGTGGGACGGCTGCTCCACGCCTTCCCTGCACGGCCAGGCCTCCTGCTCCCACCATCCCGGCCCTGCTGGGTCACTCACCCAGCCAAGCTTCCCTGGAGGAAGCATCTCGTTTCTCGGGAGGATGGTGGGTTGGGTCCTGCATGACTCGGGAGAAGGCTTCCCTTGCCTCTCCCTCCATGGAGCTCTCTCCATCCGTTAGGGTTGCTGTTTATGGCTTGATGGTTTTTGTTCCGGTGCTGAGGGTCATGATTGAGGGGGAAGTCACTGCTTTTCTTTTACACATCTGCACTGAACCTTGTGGCTCTGCACAACTCCCTGACAGGAGGGGGCAGCCGGGGGGGGTCGGGCTCTGCTCCCAGGGAACAGGGACAGGAGGAGAGGGAACGGCCTCAGGCTGGGCCAGGGGAGGGTCAGGGTGGACATCAGCAGGAATTTCTCCATGGAAAGGGTGCTCAGGCCTTGGCAGGGGCTGCCCAGGGAGGTTTGGAGTGCCCATCCCTGGAGGTATCCACAGAATTCCTGGATGTGGTACTCAGCGCTCCGGGCTCGGAACAAGGTGGGGATTGGGCACAGGGTGGCCTCGATGGCCTTGGAGGTCTTTTCCAACAAAATGATTCTGTGATTTAAAACCCACCAGTGGTCGCAGCAATGTCTGAAGCTTTCTGCAAGCTGCTTTTACAGTGAGGGGAGCACGCGTAGCTCGTGCTTTCCTGGCAGTTCTGGCCATACCAAGGGTTTTCTCTGGGCAGCAGGAAGATGCCCCACACTGCGGGGGCAGGGTGCAGATGGACCTGGTGCTGGTGGCACAAGGGTGGTGCTGGCTTTTGCCCTCCGAATCTGAAAGTGGCTCCAGACAATCGCTGGATCTGTCGTCGTAAGCACCTGTCCCTCCTTTGAGTGTGGCAACGTGGTTGCTGTGTCTGTGGGAGCTGGTGTGTGCACACCCGTGTGTGGGTACGCGCTGAGGCCGCCCCGATGGGAATGATCCCATTCCGATGGGAATGATCCCATTCCGATGGGAGCGATCCCGGCTGGGCGCTGTGGGAGCTCTGACCTGTTCCAGCGGGCTGGAGGTGGCCGTGCCCGAGCGGACCCGAAGGCAGGCAGGCAGCAGCAGCCCCCAGTCACCCTCTGAGTCACTCGTGGCTCGCCAGACCTGCTCGTCTGCTCGGGGTTTGCAAGTTCCCAGTGCTGGAAGCTCCTCTCCCGTTTGTTTGTCCCGCAGATGGGAGCTGTTGGTTTGCTCATTCCGGGTTTAAATTCACCATGATGTTGAGGATTGATTGTTTCAGTGCTCCCCAGTCCAAACAGTGTGTGATCCCACCCCTCCTTCAGCCCTTTGCTGCTGTCGAGGTGGAGCACTCTGGCGCTTCTGGGGTGTGCCTGTGGTCACGGGGGGACCCCGTGCTGAGCGTGGGTGGATCTGTCGGAAACATCTGAGGCTGCGAGCGCTGCGATGAGAAGTTAAACCCAACGTGCTGTTTGAAGTGGGCTCAAACTCGCTGCTCACTCCCGTTCCTGGTCACGGGGACTGTAAGGGTGACTGTGCCGTGTCAAATTGCTCCTCTGATATCTCGTCCCTGTCCCAAAATAGAATCACCTCCTCCCTTGCTCTGCACCCACAGCACCCGGGCGTGTGGAGCCCCACAGCCTCACTCCAGCTGTTAAATCCTTGCAGTCCCACAGCAGCGTGTCCTGCCCTGGGTCAGAACTGGGCTCCTGCATGAACCTTTTGCCATTTTGTTTTGTTCTTTTCCTCATGGTTCTGTCCCTTTCCCAGCCTGTGGTCACTGCTGCGTTGCAAAGGGCGGGACTGCAAGGGTACGGTTATTGCTCAATACTCGGTATTTGTGAAGTATCATGCAGAGTTGTAAATGTTAATTTGTTAATTAATTTGATTTCTGCTTGTAAAGAATATTTACTGTGTTGTCTGCTTCCTTTTCAGAGCAGTTTCATACCTGTTTTTCTTGTCCTGTATACGTGGTGCAGAGGCAAGGTGGGGGAAGTTGGAGGATAAACACAGATGGTTTGGGTTTTGTGTCGGTATTTCTTATTTATAGCAACCATTAGCCAGCCCTGGTCTGGAGGATGCTGCTGCTCAAATCCTAATCCAGGGACAGTTATGTGGAAGTAGGGAATTAAGTAAAACCAGATCTATGTGCAATTTCTCATTCCCTGGAGTTGCCGATCCTGGAAACCCTTCTGCACCTGTGGGCAGCTCAGTGGGAGCTGGTGTGTTTTTAACGCGTCCTCTCCAGAAGCACCATCCAGATAGGTACCCAGGGAAACCCTCGGGGTCGTGGGGGAGTCGAGGGCAGAGGCAGAAGGCACAGAGTAGGTCAGAATGTTTTATTTTGTGTATTCTTGCTGGTGAGCTCTCCCCGCAAACACGGTGGAATCCCGAGGAGCGCGCGTGGGGAAGGGGCTGTGGAGCTGGCGCTCTCGGAATGCGGGAGCGAGTCGCCTCTGTGGGCTGGCTGGGGATTTAGTTCTTGGCTCCTCTCGCAGCGCTGGTGAGTTAAAGTCACCCCGGAGGGATGTCCTTAGGAATTCAGATTTCAGGAGCCAGCGGGGTTGAGTGGCAGCTCGTCTGAAGCCGGTGACGGGGAGGAATTAATCAGGAGAGGGAGGGAGGAAGAGAAGGAGGGAGGGAGGGAGGAAGGGGAGGGATGGCAAAACCCCAAACCTTCAAACACACCCAATTGACCCATCTCATCTTAGCGTGAAACTTCGCGAGTTACACCCACTCCGGAGCAGAAGGGGAATGAAACGCTGGCGCTTCCTCCTTTCTGTCAGCGGCAGCTGGGGCTCGGGAAGCACAACAGGCAAAGATGTTTGTGCTGCTGATGATGAGCGGTAAGAGCCTCGCGGGCGGCGGGAGCTCTGCCCGTCTGCTGGGAGCCGGGCGGGGGCAGCGGGAGCAGCTGGGGCTTGGATGGAGCTGGGAAAACACGTTTGGGGGTGTAGCACCGTCGGGCTGTGTGGCCAGGAAAGGTTTCCTCTCCCAATTCCCGTCTTTCCCCGGTGTGGATAGAAGGTGTTGCTGTCTCTGAGTCGTGTTTGGTCGGGTTGTCAAGTGCTGTTTGCTTTTCTGGGGTTTGCCTGGACACCGAGGGCTCAAACCGATTGAATGGGAGCTGGGGACTTCGTAGCTGAATTCCCTAAGAGAGAAAATGTAGTATCGTGTTACTGACTAGAGATGTTCCCTTCTCCAGCTGTCTGGCTTTATTTTCCGTAATTACAGGTTGCCATGCTCTTTAATTGTTGAAAATGAGCCCCGTGAAAGGTTTCAACTTGAATCCAGCTCTGTTGGGTGTCTCTGCGAGGTGGGGAGAGCCGGGGGGCTGTGGAGGGCAGTGCTGCTCCCTGAGGGGGGAAGGCTGGCTTGTGGGGGGCTCACACTTCCCAGAGATTCGGGAACGCTGCAGAGCCGGGACAGGGGGAACCCCCTCCGTATCGAGCTGCTCATTTTTCTCCCGGTTCCTTCAGCGATGGCTTATCGAGTTATTTAATATCCCGGGTGCTATCTGTGAATCTAAATTGCCTAATTCTTGGGTTGGTGACAGGAAATGTGAGCACAGAGCCCTGGCTCTGCAATTACTGTGACTAAGCATCAGGGCTGAGCACCAAGCGGCCGCGTTGTCTCCGGGCCCCGCGCTCTGGGGGACGGGCTCCCCGTGCTGTCCCGGCTCCCCAGCCCGTCCTGCTGTCCCCAGGGCTGCTGTGGGAATGCCAGGGATGGCTCCCGCTTCCCGAGGGGCACGGGCTCGCCTTCCCACGGGCAGGGTTCAGCCCTGACTCAGAGCTGTGCAACCCATCAGCAGTGAGTAATCCTCCGGGGCAGAGGCAAAGGATAATGCATACCTTTCTCGGGGAATTAAGTCACTCTGGGGCTGTTGGAAAAGCGCTTTCATAGTTTTGTTTCGTATACCAGAGCCCCATTGCTGAGCTGGCTGTTAGTTCCTTGGATGGTGCTTTAATATTGCAGGAGGGATTTACATTTCCACACGTGATCCAGCGCCGTGGAACGAAGCGAGCAGGTTTGGTGGGTGGCACTGGGTTGCCTGTTTTCCCCCATCCTTTCGGAGTTAAAAGTGATCCCTGCATTATGGAAAAGGTGTGGAAATTGCTGTGCTAAGCACGGCACACGGAGCTGAGCGATCAGGTGCCCCAATGTGGCAGGCCTGGTTACTCTTCCTGGGGAACTTGCTCTTTCAAGGGCGCCTGTCTGGTTTCTAACTTGTTTTGAGGCAGAAAACACTTTATTTTTTCCAAAATGCCTGACAGAAAAAAAATCTGCCAAACCGCAAATTTGCATCATTTCAGCATTTGCTTGAGCTTTATGCTTCTGCTCTGGGAAATCAGTGGTAGGATTCCTGCTGGAGTTGGTGTTGAGGAGAGGCATTGATTTTGCAGCAGCAGTGAGTCTATTAGGCATCGGTGTTTGGAGCAGACTCGTTTGTCTCTAATGAAGTTACACACTGTGGCTTGAGTTGTAGGTAATGGTTGTTTGGGAATGAACCCCAGGAAAATACAGCTAGTTTCCTGCAGGATCAGTGACCTGGACTGGTCCAGGGAATGCCTGGGAATCCTCCTGGCAGAAGCTGGGGCAGGAGGATGAGGGGGCAGAAGTGGGAGCTCCCTGCTTAGGGCAACAGGTTGGCTTGGGTCTAAACTGTGACCTCACTCTGTGCATCAAGCAGCAACACCTTTGGCTCTGATAAGTTCCCCAGCGCTGGTCTTCTCTCAGGTTGTGAGGGTTATTAGCTCAAAAAATTAAAGGGTCTTTGATAGGGGGCAACAAAAGGCCGCTAAAATAAAATACCAGCTTCTAAATAATTAATTATAAAGAAAAATCCAGTGCAGAAGTAATGGTGGCATCGAATCTTTGCAAGAATTCATTGAGAAAGAGGACAAGTCTCTGCTGATGTGTCTTCCTTGGTATTATTTCGTTAAACTGGCGGCTGTGCGGAGCGTTCCGGGGAGTTTTATGGCCCAGTAATCCATTGCTGGATGAGGGGAATACATTATTTATAGATTAGAGTGTTTTAACATCCTCGCATGGGGTTGTTTAAGGAGGTCAGAACGCAGAGCAGTGGGAATGGGATTAGCCCAGCTGTGCCACCAGCAGTGCAGAAGCAGGGGGTGAAAGGGGAAGTTACCACGTAGATGTTTATGTTTTTATTGTGCCTCACAGGGCACAGGTCACATAAAAGTTAGGGGTTTCTAGAACCAGAATGTAGTTTTTATTGGTTGTGACATCTCAAATTCCAAGTGAACTGGAAAGAGACACGAGCATCCTTTTCCCTGCTGCAGCGGCCTCGCTCCCGGCAGCGTGTTTGCGTTCCCGGTGGGATGGAGGCAGAGGGCTTGAGGAAGGGGGAGCAGCATTTGTGAGAAGTGCCAGCCCCTCCTTCCTTCCTTCCAGGGGAAGCTGCTGTGGTGTTCCACGTGTGAAGCCTTCCTGCGTGCCCATGTCCCAGAGGCACGGCCCCGTGAGCCGGCGCTGGGGCTGGCAGACAGGTACTTGATTCACTGCAGAGTGCTTTTAGTGTAATTGCTTTTTGAGGCTTCCAATTAGGCTTTCCATGAGAGTTGGGATGTGATGTTCTCAGGCAGCTTGAAAAGCCCTCGTAAAGCCAAGCAAAGCAGTGATCTGGGCAGGGGAAGGGGAGTGCCCATCAGGCAGGATGTGCAGCCTCAGACCTGCAGGCTGAGCCCAGCTCTGGTCCTGGGAAGGGGGTCTGCTCCTGGATTGCCTCAGGAATCTCCGTGGTCTCGCTGCTGCCAGCACCCACAGCAGTTCCCACTGTGCTCTCTGCCTTTGGTCTTCTCAGCAATGAGCTCTGGGCTGGCAGGCTGGAGACTGGGAAACCAGCAGTGGTTCAACTCTGGCATTTTCTAGTAGTGTCTAGACAGATGTCCCATGGTGCGACTCGATGGTCTTAGAGGTCTTTCCCAGCCTTAACAATTGTATGATTCCATGGTTCTGGAGTATGGGGTGATGAGGAGCTCAGACTCCTGGTGATGTTGGCAGAGTTTAACAAGTGGCCAGGCATTCCCTGGGCTGCGGGAGCTGTGTGCCTGTTGTGAGGAGGAGCATGGAAAATGTTCTGTGGTGCCACTTCAGCAGGACTGGTATGGGATAAATTGCGTCACCTCGCATTGCCGGAGTGCCCCTGAGTTACAGGGAATGAGCAGCACCTCTGGAAGCTGATTTGGGGCTGGCCACAAATCACCCTGCACACGTACATCCTGCTGGGAGGGCACGAGTGTCTGCAGGCGGGGGCACTGCCCAGGGATCAGCCGTGTGGGTTCCACACAGGAATGTGTGGAAGTCACAGTGGGTGTGCTCTTCTGTGGGTGTGAAAGAGGGGTGCCAGTGGGCAGCCATGGGGTTGGGAGCAGTTGTGTTTATTTCTGAAGAGGCAGAAAACAGTTATTTTCTTCTGAAAGCTGCTCCACAGTTCTGTTTCTGTTTTCCCTTCCAAACAATTTGTAAGCGGTGGGCTCAGTTACTCCTATGAGGTGCAAGAGAATGAGTCACTTGTTGAGGGGATGTGATACTGGATGGTAAGTGCAGAACCAGCTCTGGAATAGCAGTGCCTTTATGGAAGAGGAGTTTTTTCTGTGTGTGTAGGGAAATGTCCCTTTCAGGTGGTGCTGGAGCTGTTGGGCGCCGAGGGTGACCCCTCCAAAGATGAGGCTCCCTGAAGTTGGGCAATGTAGGGCACCAGCAAGGCAGAGCTGCAGCTGCAGGAGCTGGGGAAGTTGCCAGACCTTTCCTGCAGCATTCTGTCCGAAGCCAGAAAGTGGTTTTGGGCTCTCTGAAATAGCAGAAGTTGGAGAGAAAAATGGAAGTATGTCGGTTTTGCGTTAATGCCTTCTTCCCCTGTTTCTGGGAGGTGATCAGAGCCCCTCATGTCAGGCTCTCCCTCCACACCATTGCCTTGTGGCTGCTGAAATACCCTCACAGCAGCTTGGCTTCACATATTGGAAAGTGCTGCAACACCCAGAAACCCCGGTGTCCTGACTTTCCCAGGTGAGCAAACAGCTCTCTGTGCTCCCGTTCCAGTCCCTCCAACAGGGAAAACAAAGAACCTCCTGCTGTCTGCTTCCCAGCTGGGAACTGCTTTGCTGTTCATTTGCATTAACCTGGGTGGGGAAGGTGTATTCAGAGTGTGCCCCAGGCCCTCAGACACTGAAATGGAGACAAAGACTCCCCATTGCGCAAGGCCACCGCTTGGAAGGGAGCTGGGAAGGGAGCTGGGAAAGGGAGCTGGGAAAGGGAGCTGGGTGCAGCCACCTCACACAAGCACAGAATCTTTGAGGTTGGAAAAGATCTCTGAGATCATGGAGTTTGACTCAAGGTGATCCCCACCTTGTCCCCAGCCCCAGAGTGCCATGTCCAGGTGTTCCTTGGGCACCTGCAGGGATGGGGGCTCCAGTGGTGCCTTGTTTTTGCAGGAACACTGGCACAGCCTGGAAGAAGGCCCAACCTAGAGGTTGTGCCTGATCCTGCCAGGCTTTCCCCACTGCTCCTCAGCTGTGCACAGGCTGCTCCTTCCCTGTGCCAGTGGTTTCCCTCCTGTCCTGGAGAGGGGATCCCGGGAGAGAGGCCCCTCGGAGCCGGGAGTGCTCCAGGTTTGCAGGGGTGTGTGTGATGGTTCAGGGATGGCTGCAGGGAATTAGAGCGCTGACAGAAAACCTTTGTCAGGCATCCCGTGCCTTTTCGCTGTGGGTGATGTGTAACACATGCCAAAGGTTGTTCTGGTGAAAAATGACTGACGTGCTTTTTTTAGCAGTAACAAGGGAACCTTTTTTTTTCCCCTTCCTTCACAACAATGAAAACCTGGTGGGTTTTTTTCTCTGAAGTGGGAGGAAAGTTGTGTTTTTGTTGACTCTCATGGCCCCCCATGGTGAGTTAGAGGTGTGAGATGGGCAGCAGAGGCACCAGAAACACACACAGCCAGCGTGTAAGACTTGAGGTACAATCCAAAACTCAGTTCTCTTGGAAGTTGCAGGATAAAATTTATGACAATAAAAAGCCAGTGGAAGTCAGTTCCTTGCTGATTTTTTTTTTTCAAATTAATCTCAATGCTTTAGTAACATCTGGATGATTGCTTGGTAATCTTTTTCTGGGAAGCACTTTTGTGTGTGTGTGTACTTTGTTGTGGAGTGATAAATCACTGTAATTTACCAGCCTGGTTTTTAAAAATTGGGAAAGTCATGCTGTGTGATGTGCTCCTTCGAGCTGTCATTCCTGGAGGCACCTGAATGAATCCATGACATTTCAGCTCCTGTTTACTGCTTCAAACAGGTCTTTGTGCTTGACTTGGTTACCTGAGCATACCTTCAAGTTTGGAGTTTATGGAGGTTTTTTTAAAAGGAAAATTAAAAGGAATAAGAGATTTTTGAGGAGGAATGAGATGCAGTCAGTTGCTTTGAGCCACCTGGAGCTGGGAAATTCCTATAAATGTGCAGAGCTCCATGAAGACTGAGGACCCATTGGGAATGTCCCTGGGAGCCCCTGGTTGTGGGCTGTCTGTACCCCCCTGGCTCAGCCAGTGCCTCTCCCCTGAAATGTGCCCTCCAGCCTTGGTGCAGCAGGGGTTGAGGCAAGAGAAGGGTGAAGTTGCACATCGGTGTAGGTGCTCCAACAGCTGAGTCTGTATTTCCAAACAACGTGAAGCAATGCAGGGAATAGGCAGTGACTGTCTGGGGGCGTGAGGAAATCGCCCTGCCCTTGCTTTGTGCTTCTGGGCAGGTGCAAGGAGAGAAGCCAAGGCTTTTTTTGGGAGCATCAGAGTGAAGATTTACTTTGAGAGTAGATCCATCTGCAGGGCTCAGGCTGCTGGAGCTGCATCTTTGGGAAGAGGGGCTGGGTTATTTGGAAACAGAGGCATTGCAGGGAAGGTGTGCTGGCAGCCTCATGGGGCTTCACAGCTGAGGGAGAAACCTTGTGTGTCCCAGTACCCTATGGCTGTCCTCACTGGGAGCTCTTCTTCCAGGCAGAGGTTTGGTTAGGGAGCAGGGAGAGGCTGGCACTGAGCAGGGTGAAGATTTGGGCAGGATGGAGGTCAGACAGAGGGTCTGGTCTCTCTGAATCTGCTGCAGGGACTGGGATCTCATCAGGTATGCACTGGTTAGTTCTGCTGGAGAGCAGGAGGCTGACCCACTTAGTGCCTGCCAAAAACCTGGCTCCACTGTTGGATGGCACTGATCTCTGCTCTGGTGGCCAGTGACAGGACCCAGGGAATGGCTGGAGCTGGGTCTGGAGGGGTTTGGGTTGGATATCAGGGAAAGGTTCTTCCCCCAGAGGGTGCTGGGCACTGCCCAGGCTCCCCAGGGAATGGGCACGGCCCCGAGGCTGCCAGAGCTCCAGGAGCATTTGGATACTGCTGCCAGGGATGCCCAGGGTGGGGTTGTTGGGGTGTCTGTGCAGGGCCAGGAGCTGGACTGGATGATCCTTGGGGGTCCCTTCCAGCTCAGGATATTCCGTAGTTCTATGATTCTATCAGGGACCCTGGGAAATGGGAGCTGGGGCTGCCCTGCCTGCCCCAGGCAGGGCAGAGATTCCTCCACCAGCACCAAATAGATGGAAATGAAATAATTGCCAATCCCAAGGCTGTGATGACAGGGAAAACAGCTCCAGCTTTGTGTGAGCCCCTGGACCTGGGATCACATATCCTCGTGTGACTGTAGGGCTCTGGTTTCAGTCCACACTGGAGCTCTGGGATACAACTGCAGGATAAACCCAGCAGGGCCCCTGAGCAGCTCCTGAGGTGGTCAGGGTGGATGGTGTCCCACACTTCCAGACAACATGGGCCTCGTGTGTGTAAAGCAGAGATGCAACAACTTGCAACCCTACAGGAATCGTGTCAGTGGGGTTTGCTGGTTCTGCGTAATTCAGCAGCACTGGGGAAATGTGTCCTGTGAAGGGAAACAGTGAAGTGCCCCAGCAAATGTCTGTTCGGTGCTGAGGACAAATGTGCAGGGCAGAAAAGGCTGAAGTCTTTGAAGGAACCCAGTAAGACCCACAGCTCCTGGACAGCACATGATCAGGCAGGCAAAATAGCAAATCAGTATATTAAGAGAAGAAATAACCCCCTGCAGAGCAAAATGTGCAGAGCTGTAGGGACAGCATGAGCAGTTTGGGGTTCCAGGCTTTTCCTGTGGGTGCTTTTGGCTGGGAGTGGAGCTGCCTCCCTGCTCCTGTGGGGCACCAGCCTGGGGGGGTGCCAGGAGTTGCCATGTTAACCCGTGGGGCCTTTCCTTGGGCTCAGAATCACGGAATCCCAGGATCACTGAGGCTGGAAAAGACTCAGAGATCACAGAGTCCAAGCTGTGCCCCATCCCCACCTTGTCCCCAGCCCAGAGCACTGAGTGCCACCTCCAGCCCTTCCTGGGACACCTCCAGGGATGGGGACTCCAAACCTCCCTGGGCAGCTCCAATCCCTGACCACCATTTCCATGGATGAATTCCTCTTGCTGTCCAACCTGAACCTTTCCTGAAGTCTGCACATTTCCAGTGCATTTTGCTGAGAGCTGTTATGTACAGGGAGAACAAGAAGTCTGAGTGATTGCCTTTGGAGTTAATTTGGGGTCCAGCTGGCCTCATTTCTAGGATGTAGACCTGCCATCCCCGTGACCAAGTTCTCCCTTGCACTGAGATGGGGTCCTAGTCCGAGCTCCAGGGTTTCCCAGATCGAGAGGCTTGTCCTGCTGGTCCCCAGAACCTGCTCAAGCTTATCCCAAGGTTTGATCATCCTGTGTTTGAAATGGCTGCCCAGCCCCTGTTCCCTCAGAGGGTTTAAGAGGAGCACAGCTCACCTGGCATTCAGACAAGATTGCAGATATTTAGCTCTTTCAGAGCAATCTTGAACCTGCTCATCAGAGTGTGCATCTCACTTGAAGCCACTCCAGCTGTGCAGAGCTATTTCTGTGCAGGAATGCTTTGAAATTTTAATGCACTTTTCGCTCGTTGAACCCCAAAATGAGTCACTTAAGGGAGCAGCAGCCGTTTTTCAAAACCTCTGCCTACCTGTTGCTTCCACTGACTGTTCTGTAACCTGCTTTGGGCCTCGATTGTCCATGGAAAAAGTAAAACACATCCAGGAGAGGCCAGGTGTTTCTCAGGAATGTGATGGGTTTGTTGGGGTGTCCGGTGCAGGGTCAGGAGTTGGACTCAATCCTCGTGGGTCCCATCCAATTCAGGATATTCTGTGGATCTGTGGTTCGAGGTTTTGGCAGCACGCAGTGCCGCTGAGAAGGAATCAAGGATCAGAACATTTTCAGCAGGTATGTAAAATCACCCTTTAATCAAACGCTTCTTAAAAATAAAACCTGTTTTTGAGTACAGGAAGATAAAAAGCCTCGTAGGGGTTGCACTCCTCGCAGAGCTCCTGATTCATTGTCTAAATGGCAAGGAAATGTCTTGCCTGGCTGAGCGAGCAGTGAGACGTGAGTCACGTCCCCACGTTGCTCAGAGCCGGGCGCAGAAGGGACAGACTTCACGCCTCCCTGGCAGCTCCCGCTTTTCACAACCCCGCTCGCACCAGACGGCACCGCCACGTGTTGCCGTGAGGTTTGGGAGCGAAATTCTTCTCTCCAGAGGTCTCAGGAATTCAATCCCGTTTGTGTGGAAGCCTCTCCGAGCCCTTTTCTCAGCTCCCCGCTCGCAGGGCTTTCAAAGGAGTTCTCAAAACCCTGGAGTTCGGCGAGGCTCCCGGCCGGAGCTCTTGGGAGTCTGGAAATGGAAATGGTTTTTTACTGCTCAAGCTGGACCAAATTTCGCATTTAGAGTCTCTGCTAGTAAAATTGACAGAGCAATAAGAGGATTATCTTTGTCCAACCTCTCTTTTAAACCTAGCAGAGGAATGGCAGAGGCCAGGGATTCATATTCTGCTATGCCTGACCTACAATTTATGGCAATATTATCCCAAAGTAATTGAGTGGGTCCCACAAGTCTGTGTAGCAGCCAAATTCTGGAGGTGCACGTGACTCCATTCACTTGATTTTTAGAGGCTTTTTGTGTGGAGCGAAGTGAGTTTGAGTTTTGTGGTACTCTGGTGAAGTTGCACCGTGTTGAGCACAGCCCCTGGTGTCTGAGGAGACCTTTGTCACCACCACGTCCCCTGCACGGGCACCTCACCTGGATGAAGGGATGGTCTGGAAGGTCCTTCCAACCCAAACCATTCTGTGATTCTGTGATTCATTCTGGCTTTATTTCAGTGAGACAGGAAAGGAACTTCTCCGTCTGTAAAAGGGGATTTGAGACACAGGGAGATTTCAGGTACTTGGCTGTGAATCCGTGGAATTAAGCTGAAGAGTGGAGCCCTAATCTAGCCCCTTCTCCCTCAGACACAGCTTTTGCTTAAGCTTCCCCACTGAATAACCCACTAAAGCTGTCAGGCAGCCGGGGGTGCCGCACGCTGAAATTCTCGGCTTGCGCTTGAACCGAATCCTCTAGAATTTAAAAACTCGAGGGGAAAAAAAAAAAAAGGGGGCCCTCAGCATTAAATACCTCTGCCCTTCTCTGATAAACACCCCCTACATGTGAGCCGGACTTTCTCTGAAAATGGTGTTTGAATACATGGAAATGAGCGGCGGTGGCAGCGCAGAGAAAGCACCGGGGGCACGAGCCCGCCCCGTGTGAGCGGTGCAGGTTGTTCCAGCAGATTGATGACAGAAAATGGGCTCCCCCTCCCCGGGCACAGCTCAGCGTGACCCCAGGTTTGCTCAGCAGCACCGAGTGGGATCCAAAATGCCACCTGTTGGCACGAGCTGTTCCACCGGGAAGCGCGGGTGCGGAGGGCTGGGGCCTGCCGGTTCCCTCCCGGGCTGAGCGCGGTTATCTCAATGGCTGCGCTTGAAATCTGTTATTTGATTTCCATTGTGACACCGTAGCGGCACTCGGGGGGTTACGGGGAAATGCGTGTGAGGAGCTCGATCCCTGCGAGCGGGAGGCTTCGGAACCGCGCGCCTGGGCTGGGTTGTCGGGGTGTCTTGCAGAAGTTGAGTGGGGAGTTTTGGCTAAATGGGCCACTTGTGCCTCAGCTTCTCACAGCCCGGCGCGGAGAACCGCGTTCTGTGGCTCCCTCTGGCATCGGGGAGGCGGACGTACGTAGGGCCGTGCTGTTTTCAGTAAGAGAACGTTGGAAAATATTCTAAATATAACTCTTTGTTAGTCCAATGCCGGGACCATTTTAATTTTAAATCAGCAAATATTTCAGCTGGGCTTCCGTGAGGATTATTAGTTTTTAATTATTTCTGGCATTTTCCCTGATTAAAAATGGAATTTATTACTCTTCTAATTTTATTTACTGACTTGGCAGGTAGCATTGCTCCTGGTTTCTTTCATGAAAGGCATTGTGATCTTAAAAAAGCTGGATGGCTCTTGCATTGATGATTTTTCACCTGAATGGATTGGGAAAGTATTGGTAGAATTTTGACATTTTAAGGCTGGTGTAGCTAACAACTTATTAATTGTTGTTGTTTAAGCATCAGGTTAGCTTTGTGTGACATCAGTCAAAACTTCATGGTCAGTCTAGTCCAGGATGTCAATATTTGGTCTCCCATCAGCTAAATTAAAGTTTATAGTTAGCTGTCATGACAGTAAATGGGATTTATTCTGATTTATTCTTCTCTGTGTGCAAATTGCAACCCATTGTGGTGCACATAACCTGTTGTGCATCATCTTTTGCTGAGTACATCTTTAAAAGTTGTCCCAGCAGAGGCGTGCGAGGTCCTTATGAATTATATTCTTTCTGTAGGAATTTATCAACCTGTTACAACTGGCTCAGCAAAGGAATCAACAAAATTAACAGCATTTGGGTTTTTTAGTTTCATGTTGGTGTTAGGAACCGTGTTCGGTGCTGTTATTTATTGCTTGCCTTAAATACACGCTAAGTTAGGAAACATCTGCAGTGGGACATGTTATTTATCTGCTCACAGCATGTGGCATTCTCTGGAATATTCCCCCTAAACTCCTCAATGAATTAACTGGGCAAAACCACCCCCGACAGATAAATAATTCTTTTCTGTTTCGTGCGGACGGATCGCGTTTAAGCGGAGAAAACCTCCACGCGGTGTTCCTGTGGGATTCCCAATTCCTAATTCAATTTAGGCCGAAGTCACTGGCTGGCAGGTTGGGCTTGGAGGGTAGCTGTCCTCCTGTCTCCATTAATCTTCATCTGGAGGTTCCCTGGAGCAGCACTAGCTGGGGGATCCTCCCTGGCTGTAGGTGAACTAACAACCCTTGCTTCACATCCATCCCTGCTCCGAGCTGGAGTCACGGGCTGGTTCTGCCTGGGATTCTGCAGGATGTTTCACTCCTGGTTGGTTTAGTAAAGCTGCCTGCCAGGGTGGTGTTGGAAGCCATGAGCTGGGGCCAGCCCTGTGGGACAGTGCAGAATTCCAGCCACGTGAGTGCTGGGATGGGAGCGTCCCCGGGGTCTGCTGGAGCCAGTTCCCGCTCCAGCAGTGCTCAGCTCTGCCCGGCTCCCGCACGGTGACACTTCAGTATCTTCCTTCTGAGTGTACAGCACGTTTCTGGGCAAGAAAAGAAGATGGATTCTGGAAATCTTGCATAAACAAATAGCACTTGGCAGGCGGGATGCTGCCGTGCTCTTCCCTGCTTGTTAAGAGTTCCAGTAAAACGGGCTCCCTGATACAGAAACATCCCAGAACAGAGGCTGGGTCAGGAGAAACTGGAGCCAAAGCAGGGCTGTACCTTCTCCCTTTGAAGCACCATCCTGCCTGTGTTTGCATTTTCTGCAGTTTTCCTGATGTATTGGCAAAGAAATGTCAGGGTAAGTTTCCTGAAAACAAAGGAGTGAATGAATGAAGTCTTTTTCTCTCTTATTCCTGAAACTGGTTATGGGCCTTTCTTTTTTTCCCCTAAGCCTGTTAGGTTTGTTTTTAAAGAACAAACCCCAAACCCCAGACAATGCAGTAAAGCCAAAAGCCTGGAGCAGGTGTTACCCACTTGTTCAAACAAGTCCAGGACTTGTTTCCTTTTCAGAACGCAGTTGGAAGTCAGGCCTTAAGGAGGAAAACTAAAATGGAACTATTGAGCATGAACTCACAGCGGCGGCCCCGTGCCCCAGAACTGTGTATTTACTTGTGGGGCTGTGAGAGGAGCAGGTTATTAACCCTGCTGAGCCCTGGGAGCAGGGACACATCCTCACACTAAACCTTCCCAGAGTTCTCCCAGCCTTTTTGTTTGTTGGGAGGACTAACTGCAATCCCTTTCCCTTCCCTGTGGCTGCCCCATCCCTGGCAGTGTCCAGGACCGCCCTGGATGGGGCTTGGAGCAACCTGGGACAGTGGAAGGTGTCCTTTCCCCTGTTAGGGGGTGGCACTGGATGGGCTTTAAGATCCCTTCCAACCCCACACCATTCCATGATTCTCTGATTCCGATATTCCAGATCTTGTTGGCTGCCTCGCAGGTTGGGTTTTTCTCAACGTTTCGTGCCTCAAATTCAGCTCCGCTTTTCGCGAGCGGCTCCGCGAGACGCGGTTGTTTGAGTCGGCAGCGTTGGCACGGCTTCCATGCTGCCTGCCCACAGCTGAGCTATTCCTGGGAAGGCTTTTCCCCGCTGGCATCTGCACCCCCGTGCTGCAGTGCTGGGCACAGCCACCCAGGTGGGGCTTGGTGGTGCTGAAAGGGCTCCTCCAGAGCCTGGGATGCACTGGGATGCCGTTTGGCCAGCGTTTGCTGCATCCCGTGTGTAAACCAGCGCTTGTTCTTCTTAATTTCACCTCCATGTCCAGATCCCATCCCAGGGGCATGTTTCCCTGTCAGGAGCCTTTGACTTGTGCTGCCAGTGGGGCTGGAAGTTGTTCCCCTTCAACAGTTCGAGGTGCCCATTGTGTGAAATGTTTCACAAGTCACGTTGGGCTGGGAAAAGAACACGGTGGGGCAGAGCCTGCAAGCTGGAGCAGAGAGGTGCCCTGCCAGGTGATTATACATTCCTTTTCATGGCTTGTTTGGGTTTTTTTTTTTTGAGAGGCAGAGAATAAGTCGAGGCATGTCAAAGCCTGTGTGAGGAGTGATAATGGAGTGCTTCCCTCCTTTCCCACAGCTGGGTGGAGGGAGGACGTGCCAAAGCTCAGTGCCTGGTTCCTTGCGCTCGCAGCCCTGTCCCGTGGGGGCTGGTGGGAGAGGGGCTCTCCCTTTCCCCCTGTGGCACACAAAATGTGGTACCCACGTCCCTGTGCCCCTCCTCCCCAGGGTGCTTGCTCTTGACCCGTTTTCCCACCCCACCACCCCATCCAGGGCTGTGCCAAGAGCCCCCTTTTCCCCCCGTCCTGCTGCCCGGTGAGGTCATTCCGACTCCTCAGGTAAAGCAGAGCTCACGGGGGATGGGGGTGGTGGAAATGGGCCTCAAACCACATTTCCAGCCATCACTGCAGCAGTTTATTTGTCTCATTTCAAAGCCATTCCACGGCTGGTTTAAATTACTCCTCCCTCGTGACCTGCTGTGCTGGTAAATGGTCAGGCTAAACAATATCCCGATATTAATTGGTGCACTGGGATTTCGGGTGATGCTTGGAGGAGCACTGCTCTGCTTCTGAACGCTAAGTTACTCTGCAAATGTTTTTATTGTCTTTAAAAGGGATTTACTGCCTGTTTACATAATTATTAATCTAATAATTGAAGCTGAATTGAACCCTGAAAGTTGGTGGATCTTTGTGAAACACCAAACAAAGGAAGCCCGTCAGGTTTTTGTATCTTTTATAAATATAAGCCTCTGGAACAATCAAACCAACAGAAATCCCACAAAAATGTCCCAGTTAATGGATTTTCTGTTTGCTACACTATATAGGGTTACAGAAATACTGGTAGCTAATTGCAGCCTTATAGATGGCACCAGGAGGGATGGATTTCTCCACCCTGTGCTGCCTTCCTTTGGCTCCCTGCAGTTCAGAGCAATGAACACTTTTTGCAGAGGGAGGAGAGTATTTGGCTGCTTTTTGGGTGCTTTGCTGGGAGAATTTCAGGTATCTTAAAAAATCATGCATAAGTTGTTACCAGGGGTGTTTTCAGAACTCACTGTGAGTTTCTTTTGAAGGGCACTTTTTTGTTTCAATGGAAAAATGAGATGGGGATTGTGACCTGGGGTCGTGCTGGGAGATGGCAGAGAGTTGCCTTTGATGCCTCCTCCTTCTCCTCCTCCTCACTGGCACTGCTGAGTCTCCTGGGACAGAGCAGGGAGAAGGGAAGGAGGAGGAAAAGGAGAAGGAGGAAGAAGAGGAGAAGGAGCCTTCCCTGCAGCCAGGGACAGCCCCTGAGAGGGGCGAGTGGAGCTGGCCCGGCTGGTGAGGGGCTGTAGGCAAGGAAAAGGTTCTAAAAACGACCCCTGAGGAAACGATTTGTGGAAAAGCCAGAGAAATAACATCTTGTTTCTCTGAGATTTTTTTCCCCTCCGTTCTTTGCTCCCTTTGGCCTTTTCCTTCTTGGTGTGAAGGTTTCTCGGTTTCGTGCATGAGGCAAAGCAAGATTTCCCACTGCAATTCAGAGACCTCAGGAGCCAGGCTGAGCTTTTTGGTTCCGTGTGCCACTCTTGAAACCTCATCACTTCTCAGGGGGCCTGATCCAGATCCCAGTGAGTGAATTCTCCCCCGGTTCCAGTGTGGCTGCTGGGCAGGGTGTTGGGAGCTGCCGCTGTGCGGGCGGATGCTCGCCGGGAGCTCGTGCGGCGGCTTGTTCCGAGCTGCCCGACGTGCAGAGGCTTGGCAGCTCCCCTGGGAGGAACGGCTGGAGTCAGCACTCTGCAGGGAGGGAGACACTGCTCCTTCCCCTGGCAGAGCCCAGGGCTCTGCCCATCCCTGCTGCAGCCCTGCACAGGGGAAGGCACGGGGAGAGCTGGGAGCGTTCGCGTTGCTGCGTCACGCCAGCCGAGCAGCGCTGCTGCCGGAGGAGCTGCTTTGGAGCTCGGTTTTCTTTGGGACCGAAACAAAAAGATGTGTTACTGGAAGTCACATCACAATTTCGCTCCTGTAACCGTGCTGCAGTGGCCTCTGCAGGCACAGTCAGAGGTCGTGTCCCATCGCAGCAGTGAACGCAGCTGTGCTGGCAAATATTCGGGATGTAGGTCTGGCCTCGGTGTCGAGGCTGTGCTGGGATTCCTGGGCTGCACAGAGCTGTCCTTCCTCCTTCAACGTACAGGGAATAACATCTTGAGAAAGATTTTGTAGGAGCTGATTGAAAGCTGTAAATGATGAAGCGCAAAATACGTTTTCTTTTTTACCTCCTCCCCCTCTTTTCATGTAGAGTGGTGGAAAACAAGTAAGAAAACAAGTAAAGAAGGGAATTGCATTTGAAATATTTTGACATCACTCATGGGTGACTTGAAAGGATGTACAGCCCATGAGTGATGTGTGATACGGGGATCTTCTCAGACCAGGACTGTCTTTGATGGCAAAACATCCAGAGGTCTCCAGAGCAGCTGTAGGGCAGACTCTGTAGTAGAGAGCTGGAAAGTTCAAGGTGAAACCCCTTGAGCTGGCACAAAGGTTATTGCCTTGCAAAAAGAGATGCAAGGGCTGGTGCAGAACCAGGCAGTCTTTGTGTAGCTCTGCTGTAAAGGTGTGCTTTGCTTCTCTCTTTTGTCCCCTCTTTAAAGGGCTTCCCTCAGAAATGGCAGCAGTCACTTTGTGTCTGAGGTGCGTCCACTTGCTACAAAAAGAAGTTATGCTTCTGGCCTGGATCTGTAGGGTCAGTGTGGAGACGTGGCTGTGGCTGCTGGTGGAGTGGAAGGGACAGGAGAGTCACCTCTCCTGGTGGCTTTGGCTCAGGAGGGAGGAAAATCATCTCTCAAAAGGAAATTCCTGGTCCCTGATGTTATTTTTAACATCCTTTTGAGTAGAAAGTTGCTTTAACCAGTAACACAGTGGGGGCTGTGTGCATGCAGACAAAAACAGTGCTGGGAAGTTATTGGGAAAGGCTGGACTTTCCCAGAGCAGCTTGGAGGTGGCTCTGTTGGGGGCCAGAAGCCATCCAGGTGAATTCAGGAGCTGTTGTGAGCTCAGGTGGGCTGAATAATTCCCCTGTAACACAGGCAAGGTGACTCTGGGCAGTGTGTCCACAGATACACTGTGTGTGCATCCACTGCAGGGTTTGTTTTCATTTGGCCTGGGAATGATGCCACAGAAAATACCAGTGGCTTTCTCAGCCACTAAAATCATCCACTGCTCTTTAAATGTAAAGAGGAAACTGGTTATTCTCTTCCAGGGCTGTTTTGGGCCAACGTGAAGCACTGAAATGATGGAATGGCACTTGCTGCTGCTGAAAATATCGATCACAGGGTCACTGAGGTTGGGAAAGACCTCTGAGGTCATGGAATGCAACCTGTGCCCGCTCCCCACCTTGTCACCAGCCCAGAGCACTGAGTGCCACATCGTCACTGAAGTGCTGTGCAGATACTTGCTGTGTTTTTGTTCGATGGTGTGGCTGATACTTCACCAGCCTGGCATTTGGAGGAGGCATAGCTGTTGTTTTATGAGGAGTTTGCATTTCTGACACATACTTTTGAATGCTAAAAAAAAAAAAATCCCATTTTTTTCATACTTTAGCTCAATGTTTTGTTTCTGTGACTGTACCCAGCAGTAACTGCACGAAAAGGCAGCGAGGATTTGGAACCTCTCTCCTTGCTCCTTCTCTGGCACTGCTTTTTGAGTCATTTTCAAGGGAGAACTGAACTGGAGCTGTTTTTGGCAGTGTGCTGTGCAGGATGTCGGGAGCTCACAGGTACAAGCCCTGCAGCTGCTCACCTGGCACTGCTGCTGGGCACTGCTCACAGGCAGCTCCCGTGTGCCAGCATCAACATTCTCCTCTTACTGACCACAGATTGCAAAGCCAGGGGAGGACCTGGACCAACTGTGGTGCTGCCAAACCGTGGAGGATTTGTCGTTGTGTTTTTCCTATTGCTCAGGAGCAGCTTGAGTCTGGGAAGGATGAGCTCTGTCCCGTGGTGCAGCTGTGATCTGTGGGTGTCACCGAGGCTGGTCAGGAGGCCAGGGCAGTGTTCAGCCCCTGGATGCACTGGGGCTGCTCGGCTGCCTCTCTGCTTGTGTTCCATTTGACAGCAGTTTTGTTGCTCTGAGCTCCTCTTGGAGTGAAGCTTCACTCTGGCCTTGCTTTTGCTGAAGGTGTCTGGTCTGTGCTGACCTTGGCCACGATGAGGTTCCAGATGAGGTCAGTGTCTTCTGCAGCATCAGTCGCTCCTGTTTCTGCTGGCCAAGTCCTGCTCGCTGCATCCTTTGATTTACATTTGCTTTCCTTGGCATCACTGCCACAGCAGGAGCTCATGGCCCTCTGGGATCAATATGAGACAAAAGGTCTGTTCTGTGCTGTGAGTTTTCCCAGCTCTGTGTCCTCAGCACAAGCCACCGTCACATTTCATTTTTATGTGTCGGCATTGAAAACGTGAAAAAACTCGAGTGAGGTAATTCTCTTCTCAGCACAACCTCTGTGCGAAGTTTCTTATGCAGATCATAATTCCTGTGCCAGTTTCTGTCATCTTCACCTCCACTAGCAGTTTCCTGGAAAGGTGTCTTCTGCCTTTCCTCCTCTGGAAAATGGGTCATCTTCTTGCAGGGAGTGATCAAGAGTAGCAGGCAGAAATTACTCAGTTTCCCATTTCTTCCCCGTGTCATTCCTTGTTCCATCTCCCAGCTGTGCTCCCCAGCCTTGCATTCCACTGACAGACAGATGGATACATCACTGCTGGGATCACTTGCTCTGCAGTCCCAGGCAGGATCCTGATCCGCAGGTTTTAATATAAAAATTCTTGCCCGTATCCCTGCGGTTGCTTCTCTCATAGTTTTGGGATGCAGATTGAAAGCTGCTGCTGACTGGCACGTTTAAAACTCTGAATTTTACTCCTGATAACCTCAGATGTGGTGATTCATATGTCTCTCCCCCTGAAAAAGGAGGCAAAGCCTTCATTTTATCTGGAGGCCACACTCAGAGCTGATGGGTATCAGCTTTCCACCCTGAGCTGCCTTAGCCTGGCTTTTGGTAGTTCTGGCTTTTCCTCTCCGGAGCATTTGCTGATCCATCCTTTTTCCAGCTCTGCTCCCTTCCCACCTCTTCCCAGGGTGGGGGCTCATCCTCTGAGCCCTGGGGGTGTCTTCTCCTGGGATTCCCATCCACTCATGGGTTTTGTCCCCTCTTAATTAAAGAAGCAACACCCAGCATGTGGCCCTGGAGTTGTGTGTTCCTCCCTCGGGGAAGAGCCGTGTCAGGAGATGCGACGGACGAGTCGTGACTGAAACCGGTCAGCCCAGATAAACTGCAGCCATCAGGTTCTGTCAGGACGTGCAAGATAACACCTGAATGCTTAATTTCCCTTCAGCAGTGCCAGGCTGGTACAGAGCAGCCGAGCTTTGCATTCGTGGTTTCTCCTTCTCTGCCTGCCGGAGGAGCGGGGCTGTGCCATGGCAACGCCCGGCTGGGAAAGCTGCTCTCTTGGGGCTGATGGCAGGAGGTGAACACAGCAGCCACTCGGGCATCTGCTCACCTGCCTCCTCCCAGGCTCTGAGTAAACAGCAGTCAGGATTCCCAGTCAGGTTTTGGGAAGTTGGGCTTCACCCCAGGCTCCTTTTTGTTGCTCCCATCGTGTCCAGCTGGGAGCAGGCAGAGGGTGGGAGTCCTGTGGGGAGTCCTGGCTTTGGTGAACAGCTCTTTGCTTGTCCCTGTCCCACCAGAGAAGTGTGTCCGTGCTGTCACTGACACGCCAGGCAATAAACTCCTGGTTTTGGGAAGTTTAGGATGTTCAGTGCATGCTTTCTGCTGGTTGAACGCGGCTTTCCTCCTTAGTCACCCAGTGCCCTTTCCCATTGGGGATGTGGCTGTGTTGGGTCTTTCTGCAGCTGATGAGAGCGCTGTGTTCACAGAGAGAAGAAGCTCTGGGGAGCCTGGCAGGCAGGAATCCAGCCCTGCCCCACAGTGCTGCAGCTGCCAGCCTCTCCATCCCACCCCAGTGCAGCCCCAGTGAAGGCCCAGTCCAGAGCGGTGCTGGTGTAAAAGCACGAGCTCACAGAGAGATCCTGGTTCCAAAACCTGTGCAAGGCAGGCTGTCATCTTCAGAGGACATTCTTTGCTTCAGTCCTCTTCCTTATTATGCTTCCCTTGTGAAGTGATTTTGCTGTCCTTTCTCCTGGCTCTGAAGCAATAACTGAGGAGCCTTACACAGCTTTGGTGCTCAGTGAGGTTCCTCCTGCTCCATCAGAGAGAGAGGGGGAGCAGAATGGGAGAGCTCTGCTGATTGTGCCTTTGCCTGAGTTGTATTTCACACCGGTTTTTCCACAGACCTCTGGAATCCCTCCCTAGTGCTTAAGTCAGGGTATCTAAAATTAGATACTTCATATCTCAGGCACCATCTTAATGATCTGTGTGAGGTCTTTGGCATTGCTTGAAAATCAGATTACTTACCTCAGTGCTTAAATGAGGAGATACACTAAGCACTTCCTCTCCAATTCCCCCTACCACAATTATTGTCCTTAATTTTTTTCCACAACAGTTTAATCCTTCACATCCTGTCTCCGTGGTCACTCAAGCCAAGGGTTTCAGTTTTTATTGCTGGAGCCTGTGGTGCTGGGTGGTTCTTCTGTGCAGGCAAGGTCCCACTCCTTGGCTGTACAGTGAGAGCTCCCACAGATCCATTTGGAGCTCTGTCTCCTGGCCTGAACGTTTTCTTGTTACTTCTCAGTCATTTCAGTGCATTTGGCACGTCCCAGCCTTGCTGTGTATCAGCAGTTCTCTGCTCGTCTGGCACAAGCAGAAAGCCCTTTTTAAGCAAAGTGTAATAACCATAACATGGAACCTAAAGGTAAATAAACAAGCCACACCTTATTTTTTATTTCAGCTGCATTTTGGGAATTCTTTTAATTTTTAAAGTATCATATAAATGTACATGCAGTCCTTGTAGCCTTCATGGAGATCAGATGGGCTCCTCCTTCCCTGCAGTTCCCTCGTGGCTGGGCTCAGTCTGCCCCACAGGCTCCAGGGAGTTGCCCTCGTGGCTTCCCATAGATTTGCTTATGTCTGATGATCTGAAATTAGAATCCTTCCCCTGCTCTGCCCTTTGCTGGAAACGTGTAAAACCTTGCAGATTGCCCCCAGGGTAGAAAGGGGGATTTTCCCACCATTAAAAATAAAAGGGAAGGGAAGGAGAAAGAGTTAAAACATGCTCAGATAGCTGTAAAAATGATTGAAAAACAAACAAACCCACAACCGTGTCAATTATTCACATCCCCTCCATAAATATAGAAACACTGGAGAGGGGGCTTTCCCTTGGGCTACCTGCTCTGCTCTTCCATTAATTTATTGCCAAGGCCCCAATGGTGCTTTGTCAGTGCTGTGCTCCTGGTTTTGTTTCCTTTAGCTGGGATTTGGGGATGGCTGGCTGTTGGCTCTGTGGAGGTTTAAGGTCTCTTGACAAACCTTCCTCCCTCCCTCCCTCTCTTTCTGCCTTTTCTTCCCTCCCTTGGAAATTGTCATAGGGGTGGTGCTCCAGCTGGAGGAGCAGGGCTTCCCACACCTTCCCCTTTAGGAGTTCTTCTCAAAGGGAATGTGGGTTTATTTTTCTTTGCCCTCCTCTTCATCTGGAGCATCACCAGCATTGTTCTCCCAGCCGTGACAGACATGGAGGTTGCGTGTTAGCGAGACGCTCGCAAAGGGGTTTTGCAGTTCCAGCTCTGCCAGCCCGTTCTTGGGGATGTATGGATGGATCCCCGACCTTTCTGGATGGTCACTGTCGTCAGACTCCAGTTTCAGGAGCAAGCCATTCTCTTCAACAGGTAGTATGAGCCGTGCTCGGTTTGAAATGAATTTTTCTCACAAGCCGTGCTCGGTTTGAAATTAGTTTTTCTCCCAAACAAAATGCTTCTGTGACATTTTAAATGTCATAGAAAGAAAACACAGAGAGGAGCACGTTTGTCATTTATTTTCACTGCTTTTAAAAGTCATCCAGCTTCTGCAATCCTCTAAAGTTGGTCTCGGGGCTCGGTGTCTAGATTGAGAGTGGGGAAGCTTGGAGCATTTCTGAATTGCATTTCTGAACAAAGATCTGGGCATGGAGCAGTCTCTTCTCCATCCATCCATGGATCCATCACTGGTGCGGCCTCACCTCGAGGCGTGGGGGCAGTTTTGGGCACCACAGTTTAAGAAGGGTGTAAAGCTATTGAAAGAGCATCCAAAGGAGGGACACGAGGATGGTGAAGGGTCTGGAGGATTGTTGTGGGGTGTCTGTGCAGGGCCAGGAGCTGGGCTCTGATCCTTGTGGGTCCCTTCCAGCTCAGGATATTGTGTGCTGCCTCTCCTGTGGGTTTATTTTGTGGAGGGCAGCCCAGGGGGATGGAATGGGATGGGATGGGATGGGATGGGATGGGGAGAGGCAGAGCTGTCAGGCCAGCAGAACCCTGGAGCACAGCAGAGCATTTACCTTGGTCTCAGGGCAGGGCATTGGCCGCCCTGATTTCAGCAGCAATTCCTATTAGCTAACTAACTATTAACTAGCAAAATGTGGCCTCCAGTCACAAATAAAGGGCCTGATTCTCCATGTCAGGAGATGGGATTGAACACTGGAGTTACAATGGCGTGGAATGGGATCGTGGGTGGGGAATACAGCCCAGAATGATGAATATTGAATGGTTTCTGTATGGAATGACTGCTGCTTCCTGTCTCTGCATCTACATCCTGATGCTTGATGGTAGAGTTACCGAGGGCTTCTCCAAACTGGATGAAGATTTACTTAACAAGCAACTGATTGCATTTGAAATCTGACAAAAATAATGCCTCATAAAATGAAAAAGTAAAAATAGCATTGAAAGAGAGCTGTCGTCCCTCTCGCCAGCTTTTCCTGTTCACTGGACAAGGGGATATATTTGCATGCTGGGTTTTTTTCCATACTGCAAAGGAAGGGTTGTGCTTTGAAAAGGAGGCTTTTAGAAAGCTTGCAGCTTCCATATTTTTCATAGAAGAAGAATAACATGAAGAATAACAAGGTGCTCCTTTAATCTGTTCTGCCTCCTTGCTCTGTGTTTAACCCATCCGTGAAGGTTCCCTGCGCTCCCGCGGCCGGGATTGGCGGCACGGTGAGCCCTGTGGGAGCTCCTTGGCCTGGATTTTGGAGGCACTGCTTTGTGGCTGTGCTGTAAATCCAGCTGTGCTGCTTGCAGAGCTTCAGAGGACGCGGGGAGCTGCACTGATGTGTGCAGGCGTTGGCTCACACACGCCAGGGATGGGTCTGAGTGCGTCGGGAGCAGTCGGCGCTAACAGGGGATGTTTTGTCTCGAGTGTGGAAGTTTGGAAATCTTTACTTGATTTTTTTTTTTTAATGAGATCAATTGTTCCATCTGTCAATGTTTACAACTGTCCATCTCCCCTGAGAACAGACTGGTGGGTCACTGGTCAGCTTCCCCCTCCTCCAGTCTCCATGAGAGCATCCAGGGCAGCAAACATGTCCAGGGCTCTGTGCTGGCAAGGAAGTGATGGGGCTGTGCTCATGTTTGCTTCAGCCCTTCCTCCTGAATGAGGAGCATGGGCATCACTTTTTGCCCTGTTGGGCCTTCCAAGACCTTGCTGGAAGGAAGGCTTTGCTGGAGGCTGCTTCAGAGCTCCAGAATTCTGCTCCAGCAGAGCCTGGGCTGTTGGAATGAACCAGGACACTGAGGAGTGTTCCAGTGCATATTAATGTCAGATAAAGTATGAGGAACTGATGTTCTTCTTGAAAAGCATTAATTGGTTTAATTTAGGAAAGACTGTCTGAGTTGTAAAAGTTGATGGGAACAAAACTTTTCAGGAAAGAGTGGATGGGCAATGGTAAATCCTTGTCTTCTGGAGGAGCTGTGCATGCCCAGGACTCATCTGTTTGTGGCAAAGCCCTTCAGATGTGCTGGAGCAGCGTGAGGATTTGGATAATGCAGGATCCAGGTACAAACATCCCCTCTGTAACAAAGGACTGCCAGGAGAGAAGGGGTTGTGCTGGAGGAGCACAGGTGCTGTGTGGAACAGGCCTTGGTTTCTCAGGGGAGTGACCAGAGTCTGTGTCACCCCAGAGCAGATTTTACCGAGTCACAAACTCCTCAAAAGCCATGTCAGGGTGGAAGATCTGATAAAATGCTCGGCTGTGTCTGTTTTTCTTTTGCTCAGGTTTTTTTGGGGCAGTAGCAGGTGGATCTGAACAGAGATGGTCCCAGTTCCTTTCCCTGGGAGGTGAGGAATGCACGTGGCAGGGTGCTCCCCGTGCGGTGGGTGCAGGTGGGGAGCCTCTTGCCTGTAGGACCTTTTTTTGTCAGCAAGATTCCCCTCTTGGAAATTATTGGCAGCTGGCATGATAATGAGTCCATTTCAATATAAATGAGCTTCATTTTATTAATTTCTGCCAGCTCCTGAGCGATTCATGAACTGCTTTTCAGATCTCAACCAACAGCTTGGGGGAAGAGGGGGAGGTGGGGAGCAAAGAAGGGAACATGAAGGAAGAGAAAGAAAACAAGAATGTTTTTAATTTTTAAAAGAGCCCATGACTCTCATCTCTTTTGAGAATCCAGCCAAGAGTGAGGATCTCTCTTTCCCCACCAAGCAGCTCTAAGAACACGAAGGGCAGCAGTAATCCCTCCCCAGGTTTTTGTTCCCTGGGACTTGTGGAGAAGTTTATAACTCTCCCAAGTCTGTGTGCGGTGTTGAGGTGATGCTTCAGTGCTTGTACTTTGCTGGGAGAAGGGGGAGTTGGGTGAGAGCTGGATTGGGAAGCTCATTCAGCCTCTCCTAGGCCTGGACTTGAGCTGGGCTCCTTGCAAGGGAGCTCACCAGTGGTACCAGGCCTGGGAAGGGCTGGGATTTGGTACCCACACGAGCTCAGTGTCTGACTTGAGGACTGTCCTTAGGACTTGTCTCAGGTCTAGGTAAGCACAGACTGGTCTCTCGTATCTGTGCCTTTGTTAGCACAATTAACCCAGGAATCCTTTCCTTGCTCACAAAACCAGATGTAAATGCTCTGCCCCAGTGTCTCATTCGCCCTTGGAAAATGGTAATGAAATCCCTGCCTGGAAAACCGCCCTTTCCATAAACGAGACAGTCTGCAGAGAAATCTCCTCGGAGGCCTCCCAGCTTCTCCTGGGCAGTTGGTTCTCCTTGCTGCCACGAGTTCAGCCCTGCTTTGTTGGAAGGTGCCTCTCTTGGTGGTCACCTTCAGATGCAGGTGTGGTTTTGGCCCTGAGCTGAGACAGACCGGCCTCAGCAAGGGAATGTTCAAGTCTGGGGGGATTTTGATTGTGCAGAGCAGTGGGAAGAGGAACTCTCCACGTCCTGTGGTTGGGGCTGGCGGTGCTTGCCTGGGTTTTTCATTTATTCTGCCACCATCAGATTCCGTTATCTGAATTTGAGCACAGCATTCCGTGCTGTACTGCCCAGCGCTCCTTAGGTAAGTGTTGATGTCAGGCCCCGGCAGAAGATGCTCCTGTGCAGCCGTCCCCGCTAACCCTTTTGTCTGATTTGTTTCTCTCCCCTTTCTCCCCAGGTTTTTGGCATGTAGTCATAGACTCTGACGCGGGAGTAATGGAGTCGCTGAGTGGCAGGTGCTGACAGCTTCTGCAGTCCCAGTAACTGCTCATTTTGGGGTCATTTGCAATTCTATACCTCTAAATGCCACATCTCTCTGGGGGAAGGTTGCGCTGGATACCGGGACTGCCTCGGAAGGTACATGTGCGTCCCTGTGTGTTTCTGTAGGGCTTTGCCGTGCTGTGGGATGCTCGGGGAGGGGAAGGGCATGAGCTGCATGTGCTGGGTACCCCGGCTTGGCAGCGCAGGGGCTTTTCAATGGCTGTCAAGCGGCTCCTGTGACATCCCTTCCTCCCTCCCTCCTCCTGTTACTCGAATTGCCTGCAGGGCTTTTCTGGAGTCCGTCCCGTGCTTTAACACATGTGAGAGCGGCTCACAAAAAAGAAGTGGCTGGTTAAGAGGTTCTGATGTGAAAACAATGAAACACGCCGCTGGAGTTTCCGAGAAACTCAAAGGCTTTCTGTGGAATTTCAGCCCCTCTCTTGCCCTTTTGAAAAAGCACATTTTAATTACAATAAAATGTGTGTGTTCACACTTGGTTATTAGTCTTGTACATTTTTCTGTGTGGTTCTGGTGAGTTCAGTAAAAATCTTTGTTGTTGGCTGGCAGATTTTAGCAGAAGTTTATTTCTGTAGGCTCACTGCCCGCTGTGGATTTGATCATTGTTCTGGTTCTCACAGCCTTCGAGCTACGCTCCAGGAGAAAAATACAGATTTGTCACCAGGGCCTCCCACTAGAATCTAATTTTAAATTTGCAATCTGTTGTCTTGTGAGGTGCTTCAAATTTGGTTGGAAATTTAATATTTTTCAGATAATGCTTCTGGAATCTAGTGGTCCAGCCTTTTGCAAGTTTAAGAGTTAGTAAGATAGGTTTTATTGAAATGAGTATTCTGGGTTTGTAATTATTTTGGGAAATAATTTAATATCGGGGGTAGGGGAAGAGGAAGGAAAATGACTGTTTTTAAAGGAAATTATGTTCTTTGAGTGGGCCATCATCAGTGGTCATCTAGAACGTGATATAATTTATGTGTAACCATTTCATGTAAGACTCATCCAGCGAAACCTCAGCAGTTCAGCTGGAGGTCAGTCTGCTTTTCCAGGGCACATGGTGTAGGAAACACTCTTTTTTCCAAAGCTTTCCTGCAAAATTCGCGTTCCCCCTGCTGGCAGCCTAATCTTTATGTCCATCTTAAGTTTGAGCTTTCAAAAACCACATCTCAGCCCCCTGTCCTGTCCCTTGAGGTGCAAGCTGGCTTAAAGGCGACTTTCTTGAAGTCACCACAACTTGGACATTTTCCCTGCGCTGAACCAGGAAGGAGCAGCTTTTCTGGGAGAGAGAGCCCTTTCCCAGGGTGGATGGTCAGGCCACCTCTCTGAGGATGTGGAGGAAGGAGTTGCCACCCCTCATTTGCCTGGCTTGGGCTGCAGATACGAATCTGGATCTTCCGCGTCTTCGGCGAGCGCCTGAGTCACGGCGCTGGTGCCTCTTCCAGGAGACGTGCCTGTCTCCCTGCTTTGCTTTTCAAACCTCTCCCTCCCAGAGAGAGAGAGAGAGATTTCGTCAAAGGCCCTCTATATTCCCACAGAAAGTTTGGGTTTTGATGAATCAACGTTTTCTGCTGACAAGCGTCCAGCCCGTTGTGCTCGCAGCGCGTGGCCCCGCGCTGATCTCTGCGAGGCTCGGGGTGATTCACAGCAGGCTCCCCACACCACGGCAGACCTGTCCAAAGCATGGAGATGTGTCACACTTGATCTGTGTCATATCCTGGTGGTACCTTGACGGCTCTTTAATGGTGGCCTTTGCATTTGGCGGCCGAGCTAACAAGGGGAGCCTTTGTCCTACCAGCGCTTGCGTGCAGCTCCCATTAACATTACTCATTTTCTTAATTTGATACAGATTTTTTTCATTGAGTGTGCTAAATGCAGTTAAGCCACAGACAGGCAGCATCTGGCAGTCGTGGCGGAGCAGTTTGAGACGCTGTTGCCCCAGGGTGTCTGCCGTGGCCCGTGGGAGGGGGAGGCTGGGGCTCCCTTCCCCTGCCCCGCTCCCGCTCGCTGGGGATGCCGCGTCTGTGGCAGTGCCAATTCCCCTCTCAGGGCTGCCTTCCACATCTGCCTGAGCTCACCTCGCAGCTCCCTGCTGCCAAAAACCGAGGAGGTGCCGCTCGCTGTCCCTCCTCCTGGCTGCTGCGTCACCCTCCAGACACAATGTCCCGTCCTGTCCCCGCTGTGTCCCCAGACAGGCACCCTTGTGCTGCCTCTGGCACGTGCCAGGCCAACTCGCCAGCTCAGCTAAACCTAACTAATAAGCTCCTTTTTTTGTTGTTGTTTTCTTCTCCCCCCTGGATTTATTTTCTGCTGTTTGAGTGGACTCTGCTGCAGGAGCACTTGAACTGGTTCAGGGTAACTGGTGGAAATGCTCAGCCAGCAATGCAGAGGGGAGGCAGAAATGGGGGTGAGAAGGTAGGATGGGGGTCCCTTTCAGAGGACTCCCCTCAGCTTCACCTGGTGGGATCGACTGTCCCACCCAAGGCGTGTCCTGCATCTCCCAGGGGAGATGGGCTCTGCCAGGGGATGGTGACAAACCTCAGGGATGGCACTGTCTTGCATGGCTGCAGCTGCATCAGCTGCACTGCCTGCAGCCCTCTTGCACCCACCGGGCAGCATTCCTGCAACCCTGCAGCCAGGAATTCAGTGGGATTAGGCAGGGCCTTTTCCAGGGTGCAGGACTGAGGTATGGGCTCACTGATAGCAGTCAGTGGATTTGCAAATGTCCTCACCCAAAGCCCCAGTCCACAGAATTAAAAAGGGTCAGCTCTTTACTTTGAAGTCTGACACTTCTTGCCAGTCTCTAGCAGATACTTCTCATTGTGTGAAATCACTCCCTAAACATTCCTTCTGTGGAGAAAAGACTTCTCTCCTTCCAGGAAAGTGTTATTTCCTCACGGGACACAGCCTGAGCTTCTGCTCCTTTCCTCACCAAGCCATTTGTGATCCTGGTCTGCTTTTCTGGCTGGGGGAAATCTTGCCTGGTGTGATCAGAAGGTAAAGAATCATTCCAGGTTTCAAGAGGACTTCTAAAACTGCTCATTCTCCTTAGACAGATGGAGAAGGGATGGCTGGAGGTGGGATAGATGGCTGGAGACTGGGGATAAATGTCTGCAGGCTCTGCCAGGCTGTGCAGCCAGTGCAAATCCTGCTGGATGGAAGTGTGGTCAGCAAGAAGCTCAGAACTAAAGCAGCGAAAGCATTGCCCCAAGAGGGTTTCTTCTGCAGGATGGAAACACTGAGGTCTGGTTTTAGATATCTGCAGAAGAAAAGATGCAGGTTTTGTGCCTTAAAATGTTCTATGGGCAAAAGCTGGCTGCTTGTTTTTCAGTCTGTATCAAAGAGCTGTAGCTCTTAGGAGATAATGAACCCTTGTCTAGGGATTGATAAAACTGTCTTTTTTTTTTCTTCTTTTTTTCTTTTTTTTTTTTTTTTAAGATTTAAACCTGCCCTTTCTTCAGTGCATTCATTTTTTAAAGAAGTCATGGCAGCCAAAGGGAGTTCTGCCATTCATTTCAGTAGACGTAGGGCATTTCCTGCTGTAGTTTGCTTCACATGCAGTTGTATTTATGTTCAATACAGAAATGCCCAGATGCTTACAGTGTTGTCTGCTGCTCCAGCACTGAACAGACTTTTAGCCTCAGCCACGAGCAGCTTTGCTGGGTAGAGGAGCAGAGGCACAGTCCGCTGTCTGTGGTCAGAAGTGTCGCTGCAGAGTTCAGTTCTGCCTGTTTAGTGCCATCAATTCCTCACTTTCCATGTATTTATGTAGGGCTCATTCAGTTCTGTGCAGCAGCAGTGGTGTGTGTACAGATAGTGAGGGAAAATTCATTCATTCTGCCACTGTCTGGCTCAGTACCCATCAGCATCCTTGCGAAGGAGAGGAAATTGCCCCAAGAAATTAAAAACTCCAGATTATTTTACTGTCAGGGCAGCTTTTTTATTTTCAACCAAAACTAATGGAAATACCTCAAAACAAAGAAGTTTTGCCTTGGAATTTCGTTTCAAGATTGATGGACCATTTTTCTCTATATAATTGCCTTGTTTGTAATTCAGGATCTCCTGTTTAATTTTGAACTTTGGCATTTACTTTTCTCATTCTTCTTCTTGCCGTCAGGCCAGAAGGAAGGACCCAATACTACTGATAAAATATTTCTGACATTTGTTGAGTGAGATCACAGACCTCAAAGTGTTTTCCAAGGTTGAATCAGATCATCACTCCCACCTCCTGGAAGGGAAACCTGTTCCTCAGCGGGATGTGCACAGCTGAATAATGCAGGAGGCTGGGGCTGGGGCTGGGGACACAAACCCTGTCCCTGCGTTCCGGCTCAGATCAAAGAGCTCACATCTACTTATCTGCTTCAGAGGGAGTGGGAAGGAGAGGTTATTTTTGTACAGTCTGAGTCACTCATGCTAATTTATTTTTCATAATATGGCTTTCTTGTGTGGGGCTCTCTGTACCTGCTTAATGTTGCACAGGTTTTTTGTTCCAGAAATCAAACCTGTCATTAGCTCGCTGCCAAACGGGTGGATTTG
>VZTH01014996.1:81381-93245 GCA_013397815.1 Aleadryas rufinucha | reverse complement strand
TCCACAGAATTAAAAAGGGTCAGCTCTTTACTTTGAAGTCTGACACTTCTTGCCAGTCTCTAGCAGATACTTCTCATTGTGTGAAATCACTCCCTAAACATTCCTTCTGTGGAGAAAAGACTTCTCTCCTTCCAGGAAAGTGTTATTTCCTCACGGGACACAGCCTGAACTGCTGCTCCTTTCCTCACCAAGCCATTTGTGATCCTGGTCTGCTTTTCTGGCTGGGGGAAATCTTGCCTGGTGTGATCAGAAGGTAAAGAATCATTCCAGGTTTCAAGAGGACTTCTAAAACTGCTCATTCTCCTTAGACAGATGGAGAAGGGATGGCTGGAGGTGGGATAGATGGCTGGAGACTGGGGATAAATGTCTGCAGGCTCTGCCAGGCTGTGCAGCCAGTGCAAATCCTGCTGGATGGAAGTGTGGTCAGCAAGAAGCTCAGAACTAAAGCAGCGAAAGCATTGCCCCAAGAGGGTTTCTTCTGCAGGATGGAAGCACTGAGGTCTGGTTTTAGATCTCTGCAGAAGAAAAGATGCAGGTTTTGTGCCTTAAAATGTTCTATGGGCAAAAGCTGGCTGCTTGTTTTTCAGTCTGCATCAAAGAGCTGTAGCTCTTAGGAGATAATGAACCCTTGTCTAGGGATTGATAAAACTGTCTTATTTTTTTTTTTTTTTNGGCAGCCAAAGGGAGTTCTGCCATTCATTTCAGTAGACGTAGGGCATTTCCTGCTGTAGTTTGCTTCACCTGCAGTTGTATTTATCAATTTATCAATTGTTCAATACAGAAATGCCCAGATACTTATGGTGTTGTCTGTTGCTCCAGCACTGAACAGACTTTTAGCCTCAGCCACGAGCAGCTTTGCTGGGTAGAGGAGCAGAGGCACAGTCTGCTGTCTGTGGTCAGAAGTGTCACTGCAGAGTTCAGTTCTGCCTTGCTGTCCTTGTTGTTCAGTGCCATCAATTCTTCACTTTCCATGTATTTATGCAGGGCTCATTCAGTTCTGTGCAGCAGCAGTGGTGTGTGTACAGATAGTGAGGGAAAATTCATTCATTCTGCCACTGTCTGGCTCAGTACCCATCAGCATCCTTGCGAAGGAGAGGAAATTGCCCCAAGAAATTAAAAACTCCAGATTATTTTACAGGCAGGGCAGCTTTTTTATTTTCAACCAAAACTAATGGAAATACCTCAAAACAAAGAAGTTTTGCCTTGGAATTTCGTTTCAAGATTGATGGACCATTTTTCTCTATATAATTGCCTTGTTTGTAATTCAGGATCTCCTGTTTAATTTTGAACTTTGGCATTTACTTTTCTCATTCTTCTTCTTGCCGTCAGGCCAGAAGGAAGGACCCAATACTACTGATAAAATATTTCTGACATTTGTTGAGTGAGATCACAGACCTCAAAGTGTTTTCCAAGGTTGAATCAGATCATCACTCCCACCTCCTGGAAGGGAAACCTGTTCCTCAGCGGGATGTGCACAGCTGAATAATGCAGGAGGCTGGGGCTGGGGCTGGGGACACAAACCCTGTCCCTGCGTTCCGGCTCAGATCAAAGAGCTCACATCTACTTATCTGCTTCAGAGGGAGTGGGAAGGAGAGGTTATTTTTGTACAGTCTGAGTCACTCATGCTAATTTATTTTTCATAATATGGCTTTCTTGTGTGGGGCTCTCTGTACCTGCTTAATGTTGCACAGGTTTTTTGTTCCAGAAATCAAACCTGTCATTAGCTCGCTGCCAAACGGGTGGATTTGTACTTTGCTATTTGGTGCTTCACTTTGCAGTTCCTAGCCAAAAAAAAAGGCGAAATCTCAGCTAAAGGTGTACATCCCTCTACTTTTCAGCATCTTGTTACCTGCAGATAAACAATAGCTGTTGATTTTTTGAGTTTGTTGGCTGGAACGGCGATGCTGATGCTGAGAGTCAGGTGAATGTGCGCAGAGCTGGGATGGCACCGTGGTGCTAAACTGGTTCCAGTTCACACACAGAGCTCCAAGGTTGAATCCTTCCCTCTTCTGTGGTGCTAAACTGGTTGCAGTTCAAACTGAGCTCCAAGGTTGTCTTTCTTCTCTGGTGCTAAACTGGTTCCAGTTCACACTGAGCTCCAAGGTTGTGCTTCTCTCTTCTGTGGTGCTAAACTGGTTCCAGTTCACACCGAGCTCCAAGGTTGAGTCCTTCCCTCTTCTGTGATGCTAAACTGGTTCCAGTTCACACCAAGCTCCAAGGTTATCCTTCTCTCTTCTGTGGTGCTAAACTGGTTCCAGTTCACACCGAGCTCCAAGGTTGAGTCCTTCCTTCTTCTGCACTCCTCATTTGCACCAGCAGAGCTGTCTGGCTGTTCGCTGCATTCTGATTTCACTGTATTTCTAAGTTCATTGGTACAGCCGCTGGCTCCCTTAATTAATTCTGTGGGATTATTGCTGCAGTTACGGCAGGCCCTGCGAGAGTCCGCGGTGCAGGGTTTGGGACAGGTTCAGTACTTAATTAAATCGAAAAAGCGGTTTTTGGTGGGCTGGGGCGTCCGCGTGCCTCCCTCGGCTAACGGTGCCCTCCGTGTCCCCCGCAGACCGTGACGCCATGGGGAACGCGGAGAGCCAGAGCGTGGAGCACGCCTTCTACGGGGACAAGCAGCCGGGGCTGGGCCGCAAGCACACGTCGCGCTCGCTGCGCCTGTCCGGCAAGGCCTCGCGCCGCACGCGCCACGCGTCCTCGGGCAAGGTCATCCACCGCAACTCCGAGGTGAGCACGCGCTCCAGCAGCACCCCCAGCATCCCGCAGTCGCTGGCCGAGAACGGCCTGGAGCCCTTCGCCCCCGAGGCCAACCTGGAGGACTTCGGCAGCCCCATGTGGGTGGAGCGCGTGGACATGGGCCTGCGCCCCGTGTCCTACCACACGGACTCGTCGGTGACGCCCAGCGTGGACAGCAGCACGGTGCTGACGGCCGCCTCCGTGCACAGCATGCCCGACTCGGAGGAGAGCCGGCTCTACGGGGACGAGGCGCCCTTCCTGGCCGAGGGCGACGGGCGGGCGCTGCGCTACGCGGCCAACGGCACCGCCTTCGTGGACGCGGCCAGCTTCAAGAAGAAGCGCTCCAAGTCGGCCGACATCTGGCGCGAGGACAGCCTGGAGTTCTCGCTGTCCGACCTCAGCCAGGAGCACTTGACCAGCAACGAGGAGATCCTGGGCCTGGCCGAGGAGAAGGACGCCGAGGCCGCGCAGGGCCCGGAGAGCGGCGGCAGCCCCCAGCCCCTGGTGGCCTGCCAGCGGGCCAACTCCATGAGTGACTTGTACTCGCCCAAAAGCCCCGGCGCCGCCATCAACGGGGGCCCCCGGAACGCCTTCGGAGGGTACTGCCGGAACCTGGTGTCCGACATCCCGGAGCTCGGGAGCCATAAGATGGCAGCGGGTGCCGCCGAGGACGCGCCCTCCTCCTACAGTAACTACAACACGCTCCCCTGCAGGAAGTCCCACTGCCTTTCCGAAGGGGCCACCAACCCCCAGATGAGCCATAGCAGCAGCATGCAAGGCAGAAGGGCGAAAACCACCCAGGTAAGGCAGTTTTCTTCTGTGATTTGGCATTTGCTGGGCTGGGTCTGTAGATGAAGGTTTTCTGGGTTATCCCAGGCTGTGTTTTCCTTCAACACCCCCTTTCCAAGCAGAGGGCTGTTTCCAGGAGAGAGCTGAGCTAGCTGGTCTCCAGGGCTGGCTCGATTCCATCGCTGTCCCTTCTTTATCTGCAGCTCTCCTTGGACCTTTTCCACTCTTCACTGTCTCTGGGAAAGGGAAATCTGCATTTGCCAGCAGAAGATTTCCCTGCGTGTTTTGCGGTGCTGACAGTGCCTTTTTTCCCAGGGTAGCTGCCAAAACTGATCACTCCACTGCAGAGTTGTGTCCCCCCTTCTGCCCTCCCTGCCTTGTCACCCTCCCCTGCCTGCACTCGTGGCTGGAGGCAAAGAAAAAGCCTGTCAGTGTTTCCCCTCCGTGCTAAACACTCACTGGGCTGAAATTGCACTCTTCTAATTAGCTGACGTTCATGTCTGTGCAAAACATCTCCCCAAAACAGCACTGGCACTGCCAGGCCTGCTGTAAAATGAGAAATGATGGGGCATGGAGATGTATGGAGAAGATGCTGCTTCTCTGAGCCAGGGACAGCACAGAGTCAAGAGGAGCTTTGCTGTCAGGTGCCCCTCCTGTGCTCCAAACCCCAGGCCTGTGATCCTGGAGCTTTCCCTGCTTTGCCCTGTCCTGCCTGCTGGAGTTCCTGCCTCAGGCTGCAGGCAGTGGTTCTGCTGGCAGTTCAGTGGCAGGTGATGGTAGAGAGGGGCAGAAAGGAGCTCCAAACCCTGCCCTCCTCTCCTAGCCATGCCTGGCACACACGTTGCGGGCAGATTGTGCTCCGTGTGAGTTCCTGTGGATCTTCTGAGAGCAGAGGTCCAGCTGCCTGGTGGAAGAGCTGGCAGTGGTGTGTTTGACGTGCACCATTCTCTAGAAGTGGCTCAGAAACGTGGCCTGGGGACACAGAGCAGGGATGGAGCAGGGATGGGGCAGGGCTGCTTCCCCAATACCATTGTCTGGCTCGTCCTGCATGCCGTGCAGCGTGTGCCTGACCCAGAGAAAGCGGGGAGCTGCACACTGGTCAAGGTCAGAGGCTGGCCAGTGCACGTCCTGCTGCTCCCTGAGCTGCTGGCAGGACAGCAGTGCCCGAGATCTGAGCTGGGCAGCAAACAGCAGGCAGGCTGCAGGCTGTGCAGGGCTCCTGGAGGGCTCCAGGAGCCTGTGCCCCCCATCCGCTGGCACCGACTCGTGGGAGCTGCTGGGATGGGGCTGCTCAGGGATTTCCTGGCTGTGCTTGATCTGTGGAGATGGGCTGCTGCTAAATATAAAACTGACATGCTGAAACAGATGCTGCAGCGTCCCACAACAGCAGCTTTGTTCTTCGGAATCAGCTCTCCGCTCTCGGAGGTGAAAAGCCTTTGGTGCGCCAGTGCAGGATAAAAAGCAAGAGAACAACAACAAGCAGCAAAAAAAAAAAAAATAGANAGCTGGGCAGCAAACAGCAGGCAGGCTGCAGGCTGTGCAGGGCTCCTGGAGGGCTCCAGGAGCCTGTGCCCCCCATCCGCTGGCACCGACTCGTGGGAGCTGCTGGGATGGGGCTGCTCAGGGATTTCCTGGCTGTGCTTGATCTGTGGAGATGGGCTGCTGCTAAATATAAAACTGACATGCTGAAACAGATGCTGCAGCGTCCCACAACAGCAGCTTTGTTCTTCGGAATCAGCTCTCCGCTCTCGGAGGTGAAAAGCCTTTGGTGCGCCAGCGCAGGATAAAAAGCAAGAGAACAACAACAAGCAGCAAAAAAAAAAACTAGGTGGGTTTTGGCAGCCTTGGACCTAACAGCTTTCCTGAAGATTGTTGTGTGCAACTGCTGCCTGCAGCCTGCTTTCGAGTGTATTTAAGGAAAAAAGAGAATAGAGTCGGTGATGAGCAGCCAAGCATTTGTTTTTCTTCTCGGTGCCTATCCTGGCATTCAGAAGATTCCTCCGAGGCATGTAGTGAAAGTCTGGAATTTAAGTAGTATTCTGTGAGGCCTCAGCCGTAGCCAGGGAAATAATTTCGTGGGGCTGGTTTCACTAGATGCATCTCCTGAGACTGGAGGTGATGGCTGTAAGGAGTCTTAGCAGTGATTATTACCACGGATAAATTCAACAAAATTAAAGCTTTGCAAAGGTCAGAATTCCTCCTCCCAAGTCTTTAATCCCAGCAGCATCCTGTAAGTATAAGATAGTTGTCAGAAATGAAGTCATGTCAGCCCCAGCCTAGCCGGAGCAAGCTTAGGGAAATGACTGTCATTATGTGTTTCAAAAGGCAGAATTGAAGGCCAGATTAGCACACAAAGTGAAAGGAGTTCCTTGGTGAGCCCGATGAGGTGGCTTTGGATGGGGTGAGAGGAGGGAAGTGACCAGTCTGTGCCTGCACCAGCTCCCCAGTCCAGCAGTGTCTCACACTTTGCTCCTCTTTCCTCGTCACTGCTGGTGTGAAGTGGAGTGTGGTGGGAGCTGAGGTGTGGAGCTGAGGCTGTGTCACTGCCTTGCTGTTCTCCTTGGCACTGTGCTGGCCTGTGCCAGGTGGCACTTGGGCACCTTTTGGGCCGTTTTGCTTCCCTCTGCCCTCCTTTTCAGCACTTTTATCTTCATACTCTCGATGACCCCATTGCCCCGGAGCCTGCCCTGTGTGTCTGTGTGCTGGAAAACACTTCCTGCTATAAATCTGTGTTTTGACCAGCCTTTTGAACTGCCTTCCCCCATCCCAATCCCACAACATAATTGTTACATCTTAGGGCCGTGAGGGCACCACTCAAAGGTGACCCAGGGCCAAGTGTAATGTGGTGTTAGACACAGTTTTCCCTCTTGGCCTCCGGGCCAGTGAGGTGTCACTGCTCCGTGGTGTTGCAGTGCAGAGTCACCTAATGGATTCTCCTAGCCAGGGGTGAGGTTTCTGCCCAGATCCCTGCTGCCAGTCCTCACAAGAATTTGTGGTTGCGTTTGCCAGTGGGTTGGGGTGTTTTTCCACTTTTTGGAAAGCTGTAGGTGGGATATCTGCCTGTTTCTTTAGTGAAGAAGAGCTGGAAGGGCCTGATGGTCACTGGTAGGTGACATTTGACTAGTTTAGTTCCTAAAGAGGTCACTGCTAGAGGGCCTTGTGCCCTGGTGTTTGGTTCCTGAATCCAGCCCATGCTGGAACCCATCCTGACTCCCATCCATGCTCATCTGCATGCATGAACACCATCGTGGTGTCTGTAAGTTAAATTTATTGCAAGCTGTCACAAGCTGTACTTTCCAGGCTCTGCTGACCAGTGCTCCTGGAAAAATGCATCCCAGAAAGAAGGGGCCAGAATCCTGGCTGCACATGTTTTGCTCTGATGCCTTATCCACGGGTTCTTTGCAAGCACGTGGTTTACATTAAAGGGAAAAACACCAACACACCAAAAACAGAGAGGAAAATCTCCCCCCCGTCCAAATTTAAACCTTAAATTGAATGGTGGGAGTCACTCTCCACTAATTGAAGGGAGCTTTTCCCTATGGAGAGACAATTCTATTCAATATGCACAAGTGATTAGTGCTCACAGGGTGGCTCTGGGGCACCCACGCAGCAGCTCTGCTTTTCCCAACGCTGTGCCATTAAGGGTTCAGCTCTGCCGAGCGAGACTTCCCGGAGAGCTCTGCTGGGATCGTGTTTGACTTTTGGAGCTGATGTGGTGTAGGTGGAAAGGGCTTAATTGGCTGACATTTGCACCCATTTTTCCTGGAAAGGAGAAAGCACCGGTTGGATACAGCTTGTTCTGACTGTGGGTTGTGAGATCCCCAGGATCCCACAGCCTGTTTTGTGGGACCCAGATTTTGTTTAGCGGCCCTGTTGTGTCCTGTGGCAGCTAAACATCTGCCTGCAGGAGACCCTCTCCTCCTCCTCCTCCTCCTCCTTCTCCTTCTAGATGTTCAGGGACAAATGTACCCCATGCTCCCCTGCTGTTATGAGCCCTAATTGACATTTCAGTAAGAGAATTTGCCAGAGAAACTGTGGCTGCCCCATCCCTGGAAGTGTCCAAGGCCAGGCTGGACAGGGCTTGGAGCACCCTGGGACAGTGGAAGGTGTCCCTGCCCATGGCAGGGGGTGGAATAATACGGGGTTTAAGGTCCCTTCCAACCCATCCCCTCTGTGATTCTGTGAATTAAGGGATGAAAACCTTGAGATGTGGTTTTGTGCCCCTTCCAAGCCTGTCTTGCCACCTCCTTATTCCATATTCCTTGTGAAGCTGAGCTGGGGGAGAGGAACAAACTTCCTGCCCAACTCACTTGGAAGCTGTGCCAGCTTCAGCACCAGCCCCAGGCCACGTCCTCGGCGTGTTAAATCCCCTTTTGTCCAATTTTCAAATGTATTGCTATTTTTAGGCCTCTCTAGGTAGCCTGCAGGAATTTGGGATCTCAAACCTTAAAAAAAAAAAAAAATCCTACATAAAAAATTTTGCAGAATATGCAGGAGATGAAACCAAGGGGTTTTGTGGGAATTAGATCAGGATGTACAGAGAAACCAGTCTAAAATTAGACAGTCTTTCCAGTTGATATTATTTTTTTACTATCTCAGGGAATTTTGTAACTGGTTGTAGTGTTCCATTATGTTCTGTAGGATGGCTAAACTCCAGAGAGCTGATGCTTGGTTTTAAGTTGTGTCAAACTTTTTCATTTTGTGGCTTAGAGGATATAACCTCAAAATGGACTACACCAGGTCAGTTCCATGGAGGCACCATCCAGCCCAATACCATGTTCCCCAAATACCAACTGCTCAGGAAAAGAGAGAGGGTATGGGGTGAATTTTCCTTCAGGGCATTCTCCCCAAAGCCAGCAGATTGGAGATTGCAGTCTTCCTGAGCAAGGAATGCATCCAAGGCTCTCGGGTTGACCTGTCCCCCATGGATTCTCTTTCCTGAAATCACTTTCTGCTTCTGGCTTCCACTGCATCCTGTTCACTCTCTGCAGAGCACTTGTGGCCTTCCAGCCTGCTCTTCCAGCCCTCCTCAGCCATGGCTTTTCCAGGCAGAGCATCTTCAGCAGCTGAGGCTCTGCTCCTTTAAAGGAGTTCCGCCTGTAGCCTGGAAAACGTGGCTATTTCCAACCTAATCAGATGGACACGGACCTTTAATCGGAGCTGTTTGACTCCAGATGGAATCAAGGAAGGAAATACAGAGAGAGTTGACAGCATTCAGTGATAATTACTGGCACACAGGTTAGTGAGTAGCTAAAAGCAGGGTGTTACTGGTTTGCAGCTGCACTGTGGGAATCACTCATTCCAGCCCCTGCTCACTCAGTCCCTTTCAGACAGAGGTTGTTCCCAAGGTCTCTAAGCCCGAGCCATGCTCCCAGTCCCCAAAAGCTGGGAATGGGACCCTTTGGCTCAGCTGGCTCCTGGGGCTGGATCCCACTGAGGAGCAGTGGTCAGCTGGTCACCCTGCTGAGCCTCCAGGCAAACCACCCCGATAACCCAAATATCTCTGCCTTCAGCCACCAGCCATGGGGCAAGGAGGGCAAGGAAAGGGTGGGAATGGGCTGGGGGAAGCAGAAACCACTCGTTTTTGTGGCAGTACCAGGGTAAACTCCTTGGGAATCCACATCTTGGGTCCTGGTGTGGCAGCTCGGAATGACCAGACCCCTTGAATGGCTGGACCAAACGAGCTGTTTATAGCCTGGCTGACTGGAAGTGGATTCAGTGAGGAAGGCTGGAATAGAGGGCTTCAAACCCAGCCTCAGAGGTCTTTCCTGCCCTGTCACCCAGATGGAGGAGATTAGATCAGGTATTTCCTCGTCAGGGTATTTTAAAGCAGTCACTCCCTTCAGAGCACACAACTCCGCCCCAGTATTGTCAGAGAAATGAGCATGTGAAAACTGGTGTTTTGCTCTTCACTGGCAAATATTTTGATACTCTTTGAAAGATCTTAATTTGTTTTTCTTCCTTAGCTCCCGGCCGGAGGCCAAGGGAAAGCAAATCACCGGTCCTGATATTTGATCTAGCTCCATTCAGGCATGTTTTTTCAAACAGTAGGACTTTGTCATTTATACATCTGAAGTGTGTACAACAACACTGGCAATAGTTGTATTCTCTGTAAAGCTATACACGCCGCATGGTTTTAGTTCCAAGTGTTTTGCACGTAAAAATCACAGGCAGGTTGCCCCAGCTGCTTGTTTGCTGGGCTGTGCTGACTTACATGGGTGCAATTGGCAGGAGTGCTGCTTTCCAGTGAAGTGCTCCACTGAAATGTTCCTTTTCAGAGAGCTTCAGCATGTGATGCTGTGCCTGGTTATCATCGCTCATGACAGGCATTTCCCTGCTTCCTTAAGGTGGGTGGTTGCTCAGGTGAACTCCTTCCAGATGCTGCGTTGGGATTTCAAGTTGCTGTTCTAGCAGCTGTCCCCCTTCCCCATTTCTGTCCCCTCTATTACATTTCTCAAGAAGAATTGCCTCTTCTTGGCTTCAGCAAACAAAAAGTAACCCAACCCTGCGTTTTAATTTAACTGGGAGGATTTTGGTGGCACGTTGCCCTTGCTTTAACTCGAGCACAGTTCGGCTGCTTTTATTAGTTTATGGTTAACTCAGCCTCTCTAGAAACTTCCTTCAGCTGGGTGGTCCACTGGGATGAAAGCAGGGTAAATTTGGGGGGCCCTCAGAGTATCCTGTGGGAACAGAGGGATTAAACACTGCAGCACCCGAGAACCGAGGGGATGGAAAGCGGGAACTCGCCCCGGATCCGCGGAGGTGTCGGGAGCTGCGTGCAGGGACCACACTGCGAGAGGCTTTGCTGGATTAGGGCTGGATTCTCCTTCATGGAGTTATGTACTTCAGCACCCCTCCACAGTCAGTGCTAGAGCCAGGGAGGAGCTGGTGGGGATGATTTCCTTTTCACCACTTTATGTCTCACAGCTCCAGGGCTGTACTTCCCTGACTGCTGCAGGAGTCCCTGCGTGTCCATCATTTGCCTTTAGGGCATCTCAGGTAAGATAGGCAGGTTCCCTGGGGAAGCACAGGGATGATCTTTCTTCAAGGGCCCCACATACTGGCAGTAAAACATCTGGGGAATCAGTGAACCGAAAATGCTGCCAAGCCTCAGTGCCCAGAGCTGAGGTGACAGCTTAGCATGGAGGGAAGGAGCCAGGGGTACTACTGAGGTAACAGCCAGAGCTGCCTGCAGATCTGTGGGGTTGCAGAGCCTTGGTGCAGTGTTGTTTGCTGCCTGCTGTCCCACAGGGGATGCACATCTCCTTCCCACATCCCAGTATCTCCTGGTTATTACCTCATCTGTCCTTCCAGGGTGCCAAATTACTCTGCAAGTGTTCACTACCATGAGCTCACAAAGGAATCCTGGGACCAGATCCACTGAAATCCGTGCTCCAAGACTTCCCCAGGGATTATTGCCCAGACACCTGTGATTGTGATTCATCCCTTCATAATAAGACTGGAGTTTATTGCTGGGAGAAGTATCTGGAGGTCTGGGCTAGTTCCTTTTTGTCTGGGGCAAATTTGATTTCAGAGAGCCATGACCCAAACCTGCTTGCTTATTAAACTACCCTGAGCAGCTTTAATGACACATACAAGAGTTTGTTTATTTTGGTTTTTCTACATTTAATTTTTAAAAAATTTTGATTCTTTCAGGCATCTCAAGAGCTGCTGCCCCAGTGCAGTGAGTGCACAGAAGTAGGACCCAAACCATTTCTCCCACTCAGGTTTCAGTTGCAATTTGTGATTTATGTTTGCTTCTCGGACGTGACTGTGGAGAAAGGATTCAATTTGGCTTTGCAGCAAGCCATACCTTGACCATCAAATGGTGGCAGAGTCAGTACTGAAAAGAAAGGAAAAACACTTATCAGGCCAATCTTTTTCCACACCAGAGCTTCAAAGGGACACCAGTCAGATAAAAGCATGCAAGCCATCAGGCTGCTGGCCCATTTGAAATGTATTCTGTGGTGCTTGCCTCAGGAGCAGCCAGACAGGTTGTGTGCAATCACTCTTGCTGACTGTGAGCATCTGATTGCCCTGTTGCTCAACAGGACAGGGAACAAAGGATGTGCATTGGCTTGGAGGGAGCTCCTTCCAAGGAAAACCCCCACTCAGATGTGCTTTTAATCTAATGGTTCATTTAGAAAGGGGTTTTAACCACGAGGAACTGTTTATATTTAGGGAAGTAAGATTTTTCCTACTAGATCAGCCCCCAAGTGGCCATGAATCAGTGCTGTCGGTGGGGCAGGAGAAAGTGATTCACCAAGGCCTGTCACAGTGTCTGTGGCAGGGCTGCTGGTGGGAGGTTTGGGAAGTGCAGCTCTTGCAGGCAC